>JAWZYT010006463.1:2500-15000 GCA_034508575.1 Petrolisthes manimaculis | reverse complement strand
ATTATATAAGTCATACAAGCACTCATGACAATCCTCCTTAAATGCCGACCAATGACTACACACATTATTATATTGTGCCGCTATATTATTACTGATAGTGTCCATAAGAACATTAGGGTCTAATTTACTCTTCAAACGAAAGCTAATCTTCTTTCTTTGTCTTCTACTAATTTTCAGGGTTAGTTTAAAAGTAATAAGTTTATGAACTGGTGAAATGGAACACACGTCATCTACATAAAGGTCATGAAAGATGTCACATGTTGTATCAGCAAAGACCAGGTCGATTATGTGGCCACCAACTGATGTAGGCTTGTTAACATTATTGCCGAGACTAAATGTGGCCATTGTATCAATAAACAGTGAAACATATCGAGCCCCAGGATCATCCAACGATAGGTTAAAATCACCACAGATAATAACGGTTGCACTCACCATGTCAATTGTTTCTAAATGCAGTCTAAATTCATTAATGAACATACTAGCACTTGAGCTTGGGGATCTGTATACTACTAAAATTACCACCTTATTCCCATTTGTTTCGCACTCAACTTGTAGTAGTTCAAAGCTATTAAACGCACACGTTCTGCATTTCCTACTCTTTTTAATTGAATTGGCAAGAAACAGGCCCACGCCTCCCCCACGACCCACACGTCTAGGATTATGCAAGAAAGTATGAGTAACAGGTGTTATCTCTACAGTAACAGCCGAGTCAAAGTCCGTCAACCAGGTTTCAGTGATGGCAAATATGTCTAAACATTCGTTTTTAATAATGTCCCGAATTTCAAAGGTTTTATTTCTAGCAGATTGTACATTTAATAGTCCACACTTAACACTCTGAACGTTAGAAGCCATGATCAGTGTTATTTCTTATTCTCTGCAGTTCAGCAGCAAAAAATGGACAATTAGTACTACTCACACTATGGTCGTTTTGCCGCTTGGCCTTTACACAATTAATACATTTTCTGATTGTTTCATGACAGTTATATCCTTCATGGTTACCTGCACACTTATAGCAGACTGGATTATCACCCCTAGTCATAGCAGAACACTTATCCTTCTTATGTCCATATTTTAAACAGTAATAACACATCAAAGCGTGATACCTGTCACGGACATCATAGACACCCCACTGTAACTTTAATTTATCATGATGATTATGAATAATGGCACGAACCTCTGGGTCACATTTCATAATATAGTGAACAGTCTCTCCCGCTGCTGGCTTGCTAAACACAATACTTATCTTATCCTTGATATTATCAATCGTCTGAAGATATTCATTCCTCTCAATTAATAAATCAACTAATTTTGATTTGTCTTCTTCTTTGTGTACGTTGCATATCATTATTTTCGGCAAGAGGCGTTTGACTTGCGTGACATTCACATTCTCTACATGCTTCAGTTTTTCCGAAGCATTATCTCTCACCGTTTCAGTTTCAAAGTTCATTATAATATTGCCACCGGTAGTAAATTTCGAATCCTGGACCTGCACGTCTGAGAGAGCCTCACGTACCTGATTTTTCTTATCAGTGGCACTACCGTTATCGCTCGCCTTAACAACAAGTAAATTCTTGTTATTGTTCTTATTTTTCTTCTTATTTCCATGTGACACAACTTCAGACCACAAATTCTCTAGCTCCTCTTCACCCCCACACCCCCCTAGTGCTGACGCTGTACCGGCCTCTACCGCCGCACTGACTGAGGCAACAACACTTGCTTCGAAATCTTTCGGTAAAGATACATTTTTCATCAACAGATCCTTTATTTCCTTCATTTCACGCTGCAATTCTTTCATTTCATCACTCAGATTTCTATTACCCTTAATTTCAACTGCACATTAGTTACACACCCAATTTATTTTATCAGGATCGCTCTTAATCCCACCCAAATTCGCTCAAGTTGAGTGAGCTCCATTTTCACACTTTATGCACGTCAGCCATTTTACTTTCTGATCCTTCTCCAATTGGCACACCACACAATATTCAATATCCGGATTGGGTATCTTGGCCATAGCGCTTAATAAATGTACAAAACATATGCACCACAACACCGGTAAACACGCGGTTACACAAGCCAAACTAGGAGCACAAGTTCGACACGTCCGTTCGTCACCACTGCTGACTGCTGACACGTACACGTACACACACACACACACAAGTACACGTACACACACACACACAAGTACACGTACACACACACACACGTACACACACACACACACGTTCACACACGTACACACACATACACGCGTACACACACATGTACACACACACACGTACACACGCATATACACACACACGTACACACACACGTACACACACATACACATGCACATACACACACACGTACACACACAGACACACGTACATACACACACACAAACGTACACATATATACATACACACATATACACATGTATACACACACATACACACATACACACAAACACACACATACACATGTACACACACGCATACACATACACACGTACAGACACATGTACACACACACACACACATACACACACGTACACACACACACGTACAGACACACGTACACGTACAGACACACACACACACACACACACACACACACACTCACACACACACACACACGTACACACACACACACACACACACACACACACACATACACACATACACACACGTACACACACATGTACACGTACACATTCATCATGTAAATATCTTTCTCATAATTAATTATATTGTAATTTATATATTTTCATCTTTAGTGTTGCCAGCCCCTATATAAACCATATATTATTATTATTATTATTATTATTATTATTATTATTATTATTATTATATACATACACACGTACACACACACATACACATGTACACACACATGTACACACACACATACACATATGTACACACACATATAAACACGTATATATGGTGTTATTGTCTGAGGTTGATATTTCTATGTGCGTATGAGGTTGTGTGTGTACGTATGGAGTGTACGTATGTTCATGCTTTTTCGCGTACATGGAATTGTTGATAGTCACTGAGTTACACAGGGGTTGATATTTCTATGTGCGTTTGAGGGTGTGTGTGTACGTATGGAGTGTATTTATTATTGGCAACACTGCTTTAATTATTGGCAACAATTTTATTTATTATTAACAACATTTTTTTCATATTTTACTATTTTTAGTCAAAAATATCTTATATAAAGTAAAATTTCGAATCTTAAGAAATAGATAAATAGATACATGTATATACCAAAAGATAGATGATAAAATTATCTAATAGATGCCATCAACAAATTGTTGATAGATAGATAAATAGATGAGTAATTAATGAAGAAATGGGACACTTTGGTTGTATTTTACATTTTTTTGTCAAAAATATAATATATAAAGTGAAATTTCTCATCTTAGGAAATAGATAAATAGATACATGTAAAAACCTAAAGACAGACAATACAATTATCTATTAGATGCCATCAACAAATTGTCAATAGATAGATAAATAGATGAGTAATAAACAAGAAAAGTAAGACACTTTTGTCATATTTTACAATCTTTAGTAAAAAATATATTATATAAAGTGAAATTTATCATCTTAGGAAATAGATAAATAGATACATGTAAATACCAAAATATAGACAATAAAATTATCTATTAGATGCCATCAACAAATTGTCGATAAATAGATAAATAGACGAGTAATTAACAAGAAAATTAAGACACATTTGTCATATTTTACTATTTTTAGTTAAAAATATATTTTATAAAGTGAAATTTCTCATCTTAGGAAATAGATAAATAGATACATGTATATACCAAAAGATAGACAATAAAATTATCTATTAGATGCCATCAATAAATTGTCGATAGACAGATAAATAGACGAGTAATTAACGAAAAAAGTGGGACACTTTGGTCATATTTTACTATTTTTAGTCAAAAATATATTATATAAAGTGAAATTTCTCATCTTAGGAAATAGATAAATAGATACATGTATATACCAAAAGATAGACAATAAAATTATCTATTAGATGCCATCAATAAATTGTTGATAGATAGATAAATAGACGAGTAATTAACGAAAAAAGTGGGACACTTTGGTCATATTTTACTATTTTTAGTTAAAAATATATTATATAAAGTGGAATTTCTCATCTTAGGAATAAGATAAATAGATACATGTATATACCAAAAGATAGACTATAGAATTATCTATTAGAGGCCATCAACAAATTGTCGATAGATAGATAAATAGACGAGTATTTAATGAAGAAATGGGACACTTTGGTAATATTTTACAATTTTTTGAAAAAAATATAATATATAAAGTGAAATTTCGAATCTTAGGAAATAGATAAATATATATATGTATATACCAAAAGATAGAAAATAGAATTATCTATTAGATGCCATCAACAAATTTTCAATAGATAGATAAATAGACGAGTAATAGATAAATAAATTAAGACATTTTTGTCATATTTTACAATTTTTAGTAAAAAATATATTATATAAAGTGAAATTTCTTATCTTAGGAAATAGATAAATTGATACATGTATATACCAAAAGATAGACAATAAAATTATCTATTAGATGCCATCGACAAATTGTCAATATATAGATAAATAGACGAGTAATAAATGAAACAATTAAGACACTTTTGTCATATTTTACAATTTTTAGTCAAAAATATATTATATAGAGTGAAATTTCTCCTCTTAAAAAATAGATAAATAGATACACGTATATACCAAAAGATAGACGATAAAATTATCTAATAGATGCCATCAACAAATTGTTGATAGATAGATAAATAGATGAGTAATTAATGAAGAAATGGGACACTTTGGTTGTATTTTACATTTTTTTGTCAAAAATATAATATTAAAGTGAAATTTCTCATCTTAGGAAATAGATAAATAGATACATGTAAAAACCAAAAGATAGACAATACAATTATCTATTAGATGCCATCAACAAATTGTCGATAGATAGATAAATAGATGAGTAATAAACAAGAAAATTAAGACACTTTGGTCATATTTTACTATTTTTAGTCAAAAATATATTATATAAAGTGAAATTTCTTATCTTAGGAAATAGATAAATGGATACATCTATATACGAAAAGATAGAAAATAAAAATATCCATTAGATGCCATCAACAAATTTTCCATAGATAGATAAATAGACGAGTAATAAATGAATAAATAAAGACACTTTGGTCATATTTTATAATTTTGTCAAAAATATATTATATAAAGTGAAATTTCTCATCTTAAGAAATTAATAAATTGATACATGTATATACCAAAAGATAGACAATAAAATTATCTATTAGATGATATCAACAAATTGTCGATAAATAGATATATAGACGAGTAATTAACAAGAAAATTAAGTCACTTTTGTCATATTTTACTATTTTTAGTTAAAAATATATTATATAAAATGAAATTTCTCAGCTTAGGAAATAGATAAACTGATACATGTATACACCAAAAAATAGACGATAAAATTATCTAATAGATGCCATCAACAAATTGTTGATAGATAAATAAATAGATGAGTAATTAATGAAGAAATGGGACACTTTGGTAATATTTTACAATTTTTAGTAAAAAATATATTATATAAAGTGAAATTTTTCATCTTAGGAAATAGATAAATATATATATGTACATACCAAAAGATAGACAATAGAATTATCTATTAGATGCCATCAACAAATTGTCGATAGATAGATAAATAGACGAGTAATAAATGGATAAATTAAGACATATTTGTCATATTTTACAATTTTTAGTCAAAAATATATTATATAAAGTAAAAATTTTCATCTTAGGAAATAGATAAATAGATACATGTATATACCAAAAGATAGATAATAAAATTATCTATTAGATGCCATCAACAAATTGTTGATAGATAGATAAATAGATGAGTAATAAACAAGAAAAGTAAGACACTTTTGTTCTATTTTATTTTTTTTAGTAAAAAACTTATTATATAAAGTGAAATTTCTCATCTTAGGAAATAGATAAATAGATACATGTACATACCTAAAAATAGACAATAAAATTATCTATTAGATGCCATCAACAAATTGTCGATAGATAGATAAATAAACGAGTAATAAATGAATAAATAAAGACACTTTGGTCATATTTTACAATTTTGTCAAAAATATATTATAAAAAGTGAAATTTCTCATCTTAAGAAATAGATAAATTAATACATGTATATACAAAAAGATAAACAATAAAATTATCTATTAGATGTCATCAGCAAATTGTCGATAGATAGATAAATAGATGAGTAATAAATGAAATAATTAAGACACTTTTAACATATTTTTTTTTTTTTTGTAAAAAATATAATATATAAAGTGAAATTTCTCATCTTAGGAATAAGATAAATAGATACATGTATAAACCAAACGATAAACAATAAAATTATCTATTAGATGCCATCAACAAATAGTCGATAGATAGATAAATAGACGAGTAATTGACGAAAAAATGGGACACTTTGGTCATATTTTACTATTTTAGTAAAAAATATATTATATAAAGTGAAATTTCTCATCTTAGGAAATAGATAAATAGATACATGTATATACAAAAAGATAAACAATAAAATTATCTATTAGATGCCATCAACAAATTGTCGATAGATAGATAAATAGATGAGTAATAAACAAGAAAAGTAAGACACTTTTATCATATTTTATTTTTTTTTGTAAAAAAATATAATATATAAAGTGAAATTTCTCATCTTAGGAATAAGATAAATAGATACATGTATAAACCAAACGATAAACAATAAAATTATCTATTAGATGCCATCAACAAATAGTCGATAGATAGATAAATAGACGAGTAATTGACGAAAAAAATGGGACACTTTGGTCATATTTTACTATTTTAGTCAAAAATATATTATATAAAGTGAAATTTCTCATCTTAGGAAATAGATAAATAGATACATGTATATGCCAAAAGATAGACAATAAAATTATCTATTAGATGCCATCAATAAATTGTCGAAAGATAGATAAATAGATGAGTAATAAACAAGAAAATAAGACACTTTTGTCATATTTTACTATTATTAGTCAAAAATATATTATATAAATTAAAATTTCTCATCTTAGGAAATAGATAAATAGATATATGTATATACCAAAAAATAGACAATAAAATTATTTATTAGATGCCATCAACAAATTGTTGATAGATAGATAAATAGACGTGTAATTAACGAAAAAATTAGGACACTTTGGTCATATTTTACAATTTTTAGTCAAAAATATATTATATAAAGTGACATTTCTCATCTTATGAAATAGATAAATTGATACATGTATATATGAAAAGATAGACAATAAAATTATCTATTAGATGCCATCAACAAATTGTCGATAGATAGATAAATAAACGAGTAATAAATGAAATAATTAAGACACTTTTATCATATTTTACAATTTTTTGTAAAAAATATAATATATAAAGTGAAATTTCTCATCTTAGGAAATTGATAAATTGATACATGTATATACCAAAAGATAGACAATAAAATTATCTATTAGATGCCATCGACAAATTGTCGATAAATAGATAAATAAACGAGTAATAACCAAGATAATTAAGAAACTTTTGTCATATTTTACTATTTTTAGTTAAAAATATATTATATAAAGTGAAATTTCTCATCTTAAAAAACAGATCAATAGATACATGTATATACCAAAAAATAGACGATAAAATTATCTAATAGATACCATCAACAAATTATTGATAGATAGATAAATAGACGAGTAATTAATGAAGAAATGGGACACTTTGGTAATATTTTACATTTTTTTGTAAAAAATATAAAATATAAAGTGAAATTTCTCATCTTAGGAATAAGATAAATACATATATGTATAAACCAAACGATAGACAATAAAATTATCTATTAGATGCCATCAACAAATTGTCGATAAATAGATATATAGACGAGTAATTAACAAGAAAATTAAGTCACTTTTGTCATATTTTACTATTTTTAGATAAAAATATATTATATAAAATGAAATTTCTCAGCTTAGGAAATAGATAAATTGATACATGTATATACCAAAGAATAGACAATAAAATTATCTATTAGATGCCATCAACAAATTGTCGATAGATAGATAAATAGACGAGTAATAAATGAAATAATAAAGACACTTTTATCAAATTTTACAATTTTTTGTAAAAAATATAATATATAAAGTGAAATTTCTCATCTTAGGAATAAGATAGATAGATACATGTATAAACCAAACGATAGACAATAAAATTATCTATTAGATGTCATGAACAAATTGTCGATAAATAGATAAATAGACGAGTAATTAAAAAGAACATTAAGACACTTTTGTCATATTTTACTATTTTTTGTCAAAAATATATTATATAAAGTGAAATTTCTCATCTTAAAAAATAGATAAATAGATACATGTATATACCAAAAATTAGACGATAAAATTATCTAATTGATGCCATCAACAAATTGTTGATAGATAGATAAATAGACGAGTAATTAATGAAGAAATGGGACACTTTGATAATATTTTACAATTTTTAGTCAAAAATATATTATATAAAGTGAAATTTTTCATCTTAGGAAATAGATAAATATATATATGTATATACCAAAAGAAAGAAAATAGAAATATCTATTAGATGCCATCAACAAATTTTCAATAGATAGAAAAATAGACGAGTAATAAATGAATAAATTAAGACATTTTTGTCATATTTTACAATTTTTAGTCAAAAATATATTATATAAAGTAAAATTTCTCATCTTAAGAAATAGATAAATAAATACATGTATATACGAAAAGATAGACAATAAAATTATCTATTAGATGCCATCAACAAATTGTCGATAGATAGATAAATAGATGAGTAATAAATGAAATAATGAAGACACTTTTGTCATATTTTACAATTTTTAGTCAAAAATATATAATATAAAGTGAAATTTCTCATCTTATGAATAAGATAAATAGATACATGTATAAACCAAACGATAGACAAAAAAATATCTATTAGATGCCATCAACAAATTGTCGATAAATAGATAAATAGATGATTAATTAACAAGAAAATTAAGACACTTTTGTCATATTTTACTAATTTTAGTTAAAAATATATTATATAAAGTGAAATTTCTCATATTAGAAAATAGATAAATAGATACATGTATATACCAAAAAATAGACAATAAAATTATCTATTAGATGTCATCAACAAATTGTCAATTGATAGATAAATAGATGACTAATAAATGAAACAATTAAGACATTTTTGTCATATTTAACAATTTTTAGTAAAAAATATATTATATAAAGTGAAATTTCTCATCTTAGGAAATGGATAAATAGATACATGTAGATATCAAAATATAGACAATAAAATTATCTATTAGATGCCATAAACAAATCGTCGATAAATAGATAAATAGATGAGTAATTAACAAGAAAATTAAGACACTTGTCATATTTTACTATTTTTAGTTAAAAATATATTATATAAAGTAAAATTTCTCATCTTAGGAAATAGATAAATAGATACATGTATATACCAAAAGATAGAAAATAAAATTATCTATTAGATGCCATCAACAAATTGTCGATAGAGAGATAAATAGACGAGTAATTTACGAAAACTGGGGACACTTTGGTCATATTTTACATTTTTTAGTCAAAAATATATTATATAAAGTGAAATTTCTCATCTTAGGAAATAGATAGATTGATACATGTATATACGAAAAGATAGACAATAAAATTATCTATTAGATGCCATGAAAATATTGTCGATAGATAGATAAATAGATGAGTAATAAATGAAATAATTAAGACACTTTTATCATAATTTACAATTTTTTGTCAAAAATATATTATATAAAGTGAAATTTCTCCTCTTAAAAAATAGTTAAATAGATACATGTATGTACCAAAAGGTAGACGATAAAATCATCTAATAGATGCCATGAACAAATTGTTGATAGATAGATAAATAGACGAGTAATTACTGAAGAAATGGGACACTTTGGTCATATTTTACATTTTTTTGTCAAAAATATAATATATAAAGTGAAATTTCTCATCTTAGGAAATAGATGAATAGATACATGTAAAAACCAAAAGATAGACAATACAATTATCTATTAGATGCCATCAACAAATTGTCAATTGATAGATAAATAGACAAGTAATAAATGAAACAATTAAGACACTTTGGTCATATTTTACTATTTTTAGTTAAAAATATATTATATAAAGTGAAATATCTCATCTTAGGAAATAGATAAATAGATACATGTATATACCAAAAAATAGACAATAGAATTATCTATTAGATGCCATCAACAAATTGTCAATTGATGGATAAATAGACGACTAATAAATGAAACAATTAAGACATTTTTGTCATATTTTACAATTTTTAGTAAAAAATATTTTATATAAAGTGAAATTTCTCATCTTAGGAAATAGATAAATAGATACATGTAAATACCGAAATATAGACAATAAAATTATCTATTAGATGCCATCAACAAATTGTCGATAAATAGATAAATAGATGAGTAATTAACAAGAAAATTAAGACACTTTTGTCATATTTTACAATTTTTAGTCAAAAATATATTATATAAAGTGAAATTTCTCATCTTAGGAAATAGATAAATAGATACATGTATATACCAAAAGATAGACAATACAATTATCTATTAGATGACATCAATAAATTGTCGATAGATAGATAAATAGATGAGTAATTAACGAAAAATAGGGACACTTTGGTCATATTTTACTATTTTTAGTCAAAAATATATTATATAAAGTGAAATTTCTCATCTTAGGAAATAGATAAATTGATACATGTATATACAAAAAGATAGACAATAAAATTATCTATTAGATGCCATCAACATATTGTCGAAAGAAAGATAAATAGATGAGTAATAAAAAAGAAAATAAGACATTTTTGTCATATTTTACTATTTTTAGTCAAAAATATATTATATAAAGTGAATTTCCGAATCTTAGAAAATAGATAAATAGATACATGTATAAACCAAAAGATAGACGATAAAATTATCTATTAGATGCCATCAACAAATTGTTGATAGATAGATAAATAGACGAGTAATTAACGAAAAAAGTGGGACATTTTGGTCATATTTTACAATTTTTAGTCAAAAATATAATATATGAAGTGAAACTTCTCATCTTAGTAAAGAGATAAATAGATACATGAAAAAACCAAAAGATAGACAATAAAATTATCTATTAGACGCCATCAACAAATTGTCAATATATAGATAAATAGACGAGTAATAAATGAAACAATTAAGACAATTTTGTCATATTTTACAATTTTTAGTTAAAACTATATTATAATAAGTGAAATTTATCATATTAGGAAATAGATTAATATAATACATATTATACCAAAAGATAGACGATTAAATTATTTATTAGATGCCATCAACAAATTGTCAATAGATAAATAAATAGATGAGTAATAAATGAAACAATTAAGACATTTTTGTCATATTTTACAATTTTTAGTCAAAAATATATTATATAAAGTGAAGTTTCTCATCTTAGAAAATAGATAAATATATACATATATATACCAAAAGATAGACAATAAAATTATCTATGAGATGCCATCAACAAACTTTCAATAGATAGATAAATAGATGAGTAATAAACAAGAAAATTAAGACACTTTTGTTATATTTTACAATTTTTAGTAAAAAATATATTATATAAAGTGAAATTTTTCATCTTATTAAATAGATAAATTGATTTGAGGTTTGAGGTTGATTTGAGGTTGAACCCATACATAATTACTAATATCTGTTTATAATAATAATAACATAAAAATAACCTACCATAAACAACATAATAGTACCATAAATAACTGTTATTATATATTAATACTGTAATTAATTAATTATTAGCTATTGTTTACTATGTTATTATGATTAGGAGTAGGGGACAGGCTTGGGAGGGACTGGGGGGTGGGGGAATAGGGGGACAGGCTTGGGGGGGACTGGGGGGTGGGGGAATAGGGGGGGCAGGCTTGGGGTGCATAGAACACTGTTTTGAAACAAATAATGGGTATTTATTTAAACTTACGTACATGAGAATACGTACATGAGAATACGTACATGAGAATACGTACATGAGAATACGCACATGAGAATACGTACATGAGAATACGTACATGAGAATACGCACATGAGCATACACACATGAGAATACGCACATGAGAATACGCACATGAATAAAATAAATACATGAAAATACACATGTGAAAAGAATACGCACATAAAAATACGCACATGAGAATATGCACATGGAAATAAAATACACACATGGGAAAATGAAATAATTATCCATGTGAAAATACACACACGTGAAAATACACACACGGGAAA
>JAWZYT010006462.1:17500-42601 GCA_034508575.1 Petrolisthes manimaculis | reverse complement strand
AATAGTGAACACAGCCAGTGATGGTAGTGATGACGGGGATGTAGAAGATACACACCAACAAGTCACACACCGTCAGTACGATGAGGTAACTGAAAAGAGCAGAGGGTGGAAGGAGTGTGACAATATGTTATGACATTATTTTGTGTAACATAAACATAGTCTTTAATTTTAGTGTTACATAAACATAGTCTTTAATTTTAGTGTTACATAAACATAGTCTTTAATTTTAGTGTTACATAAACATAGTCTTTAATTTTAGTGTTACATAAACATAGTGTTCAATCTTAACCAGATCAGCTTCAGTCTCCTTCACCCCTGAATGGGGTAATATAATAATATATTAATAAATTTGTATTAATATAATAATATATTAATACATTTGTATTACATAAACATAGTGTTCAAACTTCAGGTTCCTACATCACTGAGTTGGGTAATATTGGACATAAATACTGCCGTTTGAAGAAGAGAAAACAACATTGAACACTTAACAAACACAACATAAGGAAAATCTATTACAAACTGAATGAGAGGGTAAGAGCCAAGGTAATGTGCCGCCAGAGAACAACAACAATACTCACCCATTGACCTTGGTGTGTCTGAGGGTAATAAGAGCCAAGGTAATGTGCCGCCAGAGAACAACAACAATACTCACCCATTGACCTTGGTGTATCTGAGGGTAATAAGAGCCAAGGTAATGTGCCGCCAGAGAACAACAACAATACTCACCCATTGACCTTAGTGTGTCTGAGGGAGGGTCTGCAGAGGACGACGAGGGCCACCAGGTTAGTGACGAGCCCCAGGGTGACGAGGAAGGGCAACACCCTCCTGTAGGTCACCATATGTACCACGTCCACTTCCAACGTGTCGTTCATCCTGCCGGGGAAGAGTGTACAGTTAGAGATACAAGTTTCTTCACCTAATGCATATAGCTCAACGGTGTACAGTTGAAGTTAAATGTTCGGTCACTTACGTCTCGTCGATCATGTTGGGGATGTGTGTGTGTGTGTGTATGTATGTATGTATGTGTGTGTGTGTGTGTGTGTGTGTGTGTGTGTGTGTGTGTGTGTGTGTGTGTGTGTGTGTGTGTGTGTGTGTGTGTGTGTGTGTGTGTGTGTGTGTGTGTGTGTGTGTGTGTGTGTGTGTGTGTGTGTGTGTGTGTGTGTGTGTGTGTGTGTGTGTGTGTGTGTGTGTGTGTGTGTCTGTGTGTGTGTGTGTGTGAGAGAGAGAGAGAGAGAGAGACAGAAAATGAGAGAGTAAAAGTGAGAAACAGAGGCCAAGGGAGTGAGTAGAATCCTGATGAGGTAACAGACTATTGGTACTTTGGAGAATGTTGCTTCCCTCAAAGTATGCAAGGAAAAAGGAGGAAATGGACACAAATAATGGTTGCCTTGTTTCTGGAAATGTTTTGGAGGAATCAATTGTTACAGATTACCCAACACTGTACAGCCACAATCAAATATCCACCGACACTATCTATCCTTTTATATCGTGCAAATAAATCAATATCAAATCAAAATATAATCATACAACAACACCTTACGTCAACTCAACCCTCTCAATTATTATTATCATGAGGTGCTGCAATATTATACACGTGTTGTTCTTTATTACCAAGATATTTATTATGATATAGAAGGAAAGTGTCGGTAGTTTTATTTGATTGTGGATAAATAAGAAATCTGTTTTCTTGCGTTATTCAGAGGGATACGTAGACTCCAATTCGACCCCCCAAACAAACAAACAAACAAACAAACAAACAAACAATCAAATATGTGTGTGTGTGTGTATGTGTGTGTGAAACTGCATTATAGAAATACTTAATACATTAACATACGAACTTATAATGATAAGTATAAAGTTTATCTATATTGTGTAAAATAGTTATAAACGATTATACCGACCTTAGTGACGAACAGAATGGACTGTATTATTAGTTGTAGTAGTAGTTGTAGTAGTAGTTGTAGTAGTAGTAGTTGTTGTTGTTGTAGTAGTTGTAGTAGTTGTAGTAGTAATAGTAGTAGTTGTTGTTGTTGTTGTTGTTGTGGTTGTAGTTGTTTTATTGTTATTATAGTAGTAGGTTTAGTAGTTGTTGTTATTGTAGTTGTCCAAAGAGGAGGAGGATAAGAAGTGATAGTCCTCAAATCCTGTATCTCAGCGGACGTGTGTATGTGTGTGTGTGTGTTTGTGGTGACCGAACAATGAATACAGTGACTACAATCTTAACACTGACAATGCTTCCTGAGGCTCCATGTATTTTGAACACACACACACACACACACACACACACACACACACACACACACACACACACACACACACACACACACACACACACACACACACACACACACACACACACACACACACACACACACACACACACACACACACACACACACACACACACACACACACACACACACACACACATATGCAAACAAGAGGCTATTTTGGTGACTCTTTATCTTACTGTATTTTTATTTTTTTCTATATTTTTTTTTTGTTTGTTATGGGGATAGTAAGTACAGTCGACAGCAAAATTTCGCTTCATGTCCACATTCGTATGTATTAGTTATAGTGATGTTGTAATACAATTTTAATACAGAGATGACATATATACAGTAGGTCTCATGTGATAAATTACGTATGTTGTTGTTGTTGTTGTTGTTGTTGTTGTTGTTGTTGTTGTTGTTGTTGTTGTTGGAATAAAAACTGATTCAGAATGCAATTATCTGGTCATATTAGCAATACTATATATAAGTACATGTGATGGATGCGAATTTATGCTGCCGGCTGTACTTACATGTAGTGTTGGTTGGTGGTAATAATTGTGGAGCAAGCGATTCCTCCATATTACTCCAAGCAACAGACAGACTCTCGTTATAATGTTCTATTCCGTTCATGGCATCAATCAACTCAACATTCTCACTTTTTGAAACACATTGCGCACGTCAGTTTTGCATTATTTATACTTATGTTGTATTTTTCCCGGTTCTAATGGACAACAGTTCTAGCTCTTTGATAATATCCTGGCATCCGATTTTGTAACGCAACAGGAAACGCCGGGATAAAATGATGACATATGTTTACAGGATGGATAGATAGATAGATAGATAGATAGATAGATAGATAGATAGATAGATAGATAGATAGATAGATAGATAGATAGATAGATAGATAGATACCCACGGAAAGGAAAAGTGAGCGTAGTTTTATTATTATTATTCAGATTATTATTATTATTATTACGACAATGTTTATATAATTATGTGTACTGTGCAAGTTACGTGAATTTTCCAACCTAACAGTATATATAATTCACGAAACAGATCCCCAGTCGGTAATATATTGATGTGATATTGTTTCTAGGGATATATATATATGTTTTTTATTTATTTATTATATTTCCTGGAGGAATTAGTTTCTCTCCAGTTTCCCCCATGCACACACACACACACAAGAGCTCCTCCTCCCCTGTGCTTACACTTACACCTTCTCTATTTCATCTGTTTGTTTCCCTGGTCTTCTCTATTTCTCGGTATTGTGTTATTTTTTATTCTTATTTTCATTTTTTTTTTAATACGCGATAATTAATTGTACACCATAACATTATAAGTTCACTCTAGCTTCGTTTTGTGGCACACCCGGTGATGGCCCAAAACGGGACGATAATAATTATACAGTAAAATGTGTTACTAACTTTGTGAATTATAATACACTCTTTGGGAACTCACGTACGGGGCTTTTGGTTCGGGAAACTGCCTGTACAGTATTGCCAATAAATATAACCTTGTTTGAGAATCACGGAATGTTGTTGTTGTATGTGACTTGCCCTCCCATGAAAGCAGCACACTATGGAGTTTGGAGGAATCTTTTGCCCCTCTCTTTGGCCCACAAGAACATAAGGATTCCCACCATTCCCACCACCATTCCCACCACCATTCCCACCATTCCCACCATTCTCACCATTCCCACCACCATTCCCACCACCATTCCCACCACCATTCCCACCAATTCTCACCATTCCAACCATTCCCACTATTCCTACAATTCTCACCATTCCTACCATTCCCACCATTCTCACCATTCTCTTCATTCCCACCAATTCTCACCACCATTTCCACCATTCCCACCACCATTCCCACCATCCCCACTATTCCTACCATTCCCACCATTCCCACCATTCCCACCATCTGTCAAGTCAAGCTGTAGCACAGAGAGAGAGAGAGAGAGAGAGAGAGAGAGAGAGAGAGAGAGAGAGAGAGAGAGAGAGAGAGGCTATCCGGAAAAGCTTAATTAAAAGAAAGAACCTTCAGCTAGTGTGGTTGGTATTATCCGGTTAAATAAATGGAATACTATGTGTGAGGTTGTCCCTTCCTCCGGATATGTGCATGATGTAAGAGAAGGGAGAAAGAACAGAGAAAATGGGATACTGAGAAATGAAGAACTAGATGGAGTGATAGGGAAAAACCACTGAAAGAAGATTATGAATGACAGAGGAGAGGAAAGAGAGGAAATGATTAGGACTGACAGAGGAGATGAGAGAGGAAAAGATTAGGACTGACAGAGGAGAGAGGAAATTATTAGGAATGACAGAGGAGAGGAGAGAGTGGAAAAGATTAGGACTGACAGACGAGAGGAGAGAGGAAAAGATTAGGACTGACAGACGAGAGGAGAGAGAGGAAAATATTAGGACTAACAGAGGAGAGAGAGATAAGAAAAGACAAAAAGAGAAAAAAGACAGGAAAATACAATTAAAGGTAGGAAAGGATTGATTAATAACTGTGGGTTTTTTCCAAGGTTAATTAATTAAAGGTGGTTTTATTCTGTTTGTTTGCATCACGGAAAAGTATGTTTGTTCGCTTATGCTATGAAATAAAATAAAATCAAATCATGACAAGCGTACGGAAATGAAAAATATTGTTGATTGCTGCATCTCCTATACCTGTTTCTTCTGTTCACCTTTCTTTCCTTTCGTGCCTATTAATTAATTTGTTGAGAAGGAATTGGGTGTAAGTATGGTGGGTTTTAAAATTTCATGTTAGGGTAGGGAGAGGTATTTTATTTCTCTCTTTTCTAAGCCTCTTCTAGTTTCATTATGAGTCTGTCAGATCTTGGCTTGGTTGGGTATGCAGTTGGAATGAAAACTATATTCTCACAGCCACCACTACCATCACTACCACCACTACCACTACCACCACCACCACTACCACTACCATCACTACCACCCCTACCACTCCCACTACCACCACCACCACTACCACTACCAATACCACCACTACCACCTCCACCAACACCTTTACCCCATAAATTATTATTATGTTCTCCCATCTGCTTCTGCTTCTTCAAAAGTTAAGTTTGGTGAGAGGGCCTGAGGAAGGAAATCCCTCCTCTCCAGCATATCCTAATCCCATTTCCTTAACACTAAATAATAGCATTATTTAGTGTTAGATATAATTATTATATCCGACATCCATTTCCCATTAATAATATCTGAGTTCATGAAGGGCAAAGTTTGGTTGGAGAGATTTAAGATTATGTATAGTCATGGTAATGATTATATGAAAAACTTAAGAAAGTTTACTGAAAAGTATAAGGCTTTTACAGGATTCTGAAATCATGCTGGCTGGCTAGTTATTGACTATTAATTTTGTAATGAAGATTTGTATTTGTATTTGTATTTATATTTATATTTGTATTTGTATTTGTATTTGTATTAGCCACAACACTCAGGGGAACATTTTAACTCAAGGCCTTCAAGAATAGTAAGTAGATTTGGAGTAGTATCCAATGTTAGATTTTCGTTTTCTGTGAAATTTATACAAAGAAAATGTTTTTTAAGTAACTACTAGCAAATACTATTTCATTTTCTCAGCACTAAGTTGAAAACTAAATTGCATAATATTATTTAATAAGGTGATGACGTGACTAGTATGCTAAAGATTATCACTTTCCATTATATGCAACACATAGTCTGGCTAAGTAGTAAGTATACATACAGCAGTAAGTATACATACAGCAGTAAGTATACATACAGCAGTAAGTATACATACAGCAGTAAGTATACATACAGCAGTAAGTATACATACAGCAGTAAGTATACATACAGCAGTAAGTATACATACAGCAGTAAGTATACATACAGCTTACAGTGAGAATTATTACACATTTTTATACATTTATGCTGCTCAGCATTGTATACATATATAAATGCAAAATCCTCTATTCATACATATATGTATACATACAGGGTGTTATAAAAACTTATATAATTTGAGATGTAAACATCACAGAAAGTACAGTACATAGTCTGGCTAAAGGACTCTGAACAAATTCAAATATGAGCAACATGTGATTTATTCTTCCTGTTTTTAAAGAGAAATTAAAATGAATGTGGATTTCATGAACGATTTCACAAATGTTCAATATGTGCATCACCTTAGACACAACACAGGACAAGTCAATAGTGAAGGTGGTGACAAACACTCTGTACTATGACCTGGTCTGACCTAGTGGTAGTAATTCTTTGCTTGAGTTCCTCTGTGCTTGTAGGAAGATAGGGTACATATTTCACATAGACTCAAAGTAAATAATGGTAAAGTGTCAAGTCAGATGAGCTATACATTGTTTTCATTACCAACACAAGAGTCTCATTGACATAATACAACACAGTGAGTGAGTTACCAGTGAGGTGAAGCCCCGTCCTTTTCCCTCATAAATAATGAAGTCTTCATATTCATTTGCAATGTGCTCATTTAATAGCCACTTCTGAAGCATTTACAGATAAACTTCACCTGTTACATTTCTCTCTAAGACAGACGGGCCATAATTATAGCATTGGGATTTTCTTTGCGATAAATACGAGCAATTAAGCTTATTAACTTTGCTATTCACATGAAATTTGCCCTTATCACTGAAAACAAGAAAGTCCTTGAATTCGTCTTCAAGTTTCTCTTGCATATCAACACAGAATATTTATGCTTTTGGTTGCATTCTGCCTTTAAGACCTGAACAAGTTGTAGCTTGTAGTTTCATAAGCAGGAATTTCTGTAGAACACGCTAAACTGTCGTTGGAGGAATCTGGGTATACAGTCTTCTGCTTATGGACTTGTTTTGGTTTGGCAAGAGTTTTTCATCAATCCGTTCTACCGTCTGTTCCGATGCTGGTGAGGCTCCAGAGTCTATTACAATGCACAGATAGCTGTCTTTTTTGCAAGTTTTTTGCCATTTCTAAATCAAATGTGCAGTTGGTGATTTTTTAATGAGTTTTCTCACAAATACACGCTGCACAATCTATAGTTCGACAAAAGTTAATATGATGATTTATTTACATCACCTCCTCCTCATTCACGGGTCCAGTTCCAACATGGTGTTCCTTATGGAAGGGTTGGGGGTGACAGAATGATCCAGCCTAAGATTACCAGCTGAACCATTAGTACTCCGTTCCAGTCTTGGTGTCAGCTGGTATCCTTTGCCTCTTCTAGACACTTCTTCTCCTATAGTCCCTCCTACATAATTTTCCTTCTCCACGGTGCTTTGGTCCAGACGTAGAAACACCTTGAGCTCCTTCCTGAAGGCTGAGTTGAGTCCAGCCATGAAGAACACGTGAACAATGTGTTCAAGGAGTTGGAAGCAGTTACCCACCGCCCTCAGAATCTCCTTCGCGTGGAGTCCCGAGCAGCGATCCTCCAGTTTACTGGCGAAGGCGGTGATGTAGACGACGATGGGAAGGGAGAAGAAGATGTATGAGAAGGTGATGCAGATGGTGATGGTGACGAGGTTCCTCTCAGCGTTGGGATGGGATGCTGAGGGGAAGGACAGACGCCCCCTGGCCACCCCTACCACCAGCCCAGCGTTGAACCCCAACAAGAGGGTGCTGGGGATCCACCTGGTGACGGAAAACAAAACTATTTATTTTTTACCAGACGAAACTGTGTAGATTCCTTTCAATGATACCTATCTTTAAGTCCCTGCTTCGTACAGATTCCAGTGTTTGTAAACGTTTAGTGTATTTTGTCCATGTTTGCATTTACATACTGTTACTGGACGCTTAACCATTTTGCGTCATATATATACACGCAAACAACAAACACAATTTACTGGTATTCCAAAAGTTGTTAAGGCAATTAGTTATGTGTTGATACTGGGCATATATCACACCAGGTGTTATAACTCATTATTCCTAGCTATAACTTTCAGAAATCATTTGCCAAAGAGACCTTACCTGATGCAGAGACTAAAGATGATCCTAAACACTCGGTGCCACTGTTCGGAGTAACTCAGCTGGAACCCAGATATACTGATCCAATGTCCGTGTTGACATTCCTGGTCCTGGTCAACCTTTGAGACACACACCACTGTCGCATCGATCATGTACAAGACAAAGATGGTCACACAACATATTCCCGTTACAATCATACGGTTACGGATGACGTGGGGTTTCTGCTGGATGCGAGGGTAGAGGTCATACATCCACACGGCCATGAAACGATCAAGGGACAGCCAGAGAATGGTGTAAATACCGGTGGTCTGGAACACACCCACCAACGTCCACCCAAAGTGAGCGAAGTACAGAGCGTCAATGTAGGAATAGTGAACACAGCCAGTGATGGTAGTGATGACGGGGATGTAGAAGATACACACCAACAAGTCACACACCGTCAGTACGATGAGGTAACTGAAAAGAGCAGAGGGTGGAATGAGTGTGACAACATGTTATGATATTATTTTGTGTAACATAAACATAGTCTTTAATTTTAGTGTTACATAAACAGTCTTCAATTTTAGTGTTACATAAACATAGTCTTTAATTTTAGTGTTACATAAACATAGTCTTCAATCTTAACCAGATTAGCTTCAGTCTCCTTCACCCCTGAATGGGGTAATATAATAATATATTAATAAATTTGTATTAATATAATAATATATTAATACATTTGTATTACATAAACATAGTGTTCAAACTTCAGGTTCCTACATCACTGAGTGGGGTAATATTGGACATAAATACTGCCGTTTGAAGAAGAGAAAACAACCTTGAACACTTAACAAACACAACATAAGGAAAATCTATTACAAACTGAATGAGAGGATAAGAGCCAAGGTAATGTGCCGCCAGAGAACAACAACAATACTCACCCATTGATCTTGGTATATCTAAGGGTAAGAGCCAAGGTAATGTGCCGCCAGAGAACAACAACAATACTCACCCATTGACCTTGGTGTGTCTGAGGGTAATAAGAGCCAAGGTAATGTGCCGCCAGAGAACAACAACAATACTCACCCATTGACCTTGGTGTATCTGAGGGTAATAAGAGCCAAGGTAATGTGCCGCCAGAGAACAACAACAATACTCACCCATTGACCTTGGTGTGTCTGAGGGTAATAAGAGTCAAGGTAATGTGCCGCCAGAGAACAACAACAATACTCACCCATTGACCTTAGTGTGTCTGAGGGAGGGTCTGCAGAGGACGACGAGGGCCACCAGGTTAGTGACGAGCCCCAGGGTGACGAGGAAGGGCAACACCCTCCTGTAGGTCACCATATGTACCACGTCCACTTCCAACGTGTCGTTCATCCTGCCGGGGAAGAGTGTACAGTTGGTGATACAAGTTTCTTCACCTAATGCATGTAGCTCAACGGTGTACAGTTGCAGTTAAATGTTCGTTCACCACCTCCGTCTTTCTGGTTCTGCTTCGCGAAGCAATATTATCACGTCTGAAAAAAGCACCAAATGACATCCGTTTCATTCAGAGTGTGATAATAACTTTAGCAGACAAACCAGAGACGAGTTTCACTGTCACAAGAAAACCCCAAGTCCTCCAAAAGGTTAACTTAATTAATGAAGCCAGTAGGAGCAGTAATGAAAGCAAAGAATATTTATAAACGCCACTTGTGCGTGAACGGAATCTTCGAGGGTTATCCAAGGGTGTGTGCGTGTGCGTGCGTGTATCACCAAGCAATCAATGAAGACTGACGACATGGGCCGGATTCTATGGTGGAGTGAGAGAGTGAGAGAGAGAGAGAGAGTGCGTCAGGTTATCTTCTGGGAATGAATCTTTCTCTCTCATATCCTGTCACACACACACAAGTATACGGAGACGTGTGTGTGGGTTGGTGTGATGTGAGTGTTGTGTTGTTTACGATATCCTTCTGTTCCCCATCTTCTTCACTTTCCCTTCACATGACTATACTTAGTTACCTTTATTGAGGCGATAATAATTATAATATACACTATAACTGTATCTATAAGTCTGTTCAAATCTTGTGTTCCGCTGGCCTCTTATGATTAGATACATAGAAATAGATAGATAGATAGACAGATAGACAGATAAGAGATAGATAGAAATAGAGACAGATAGAGATAGATATAAAGATATAGATAGAAACAGATATAGATATAAAGATATAGATAGAAATAGAGACAGATAGATCGAGGAAAATGGAACACAAGTTTTGAACAGAGTATGGATGAATGAATGAATGGATGGATGGGAAAAGTATAATGCACCCACACAACCAATACCAACATAAAGTCCTTAAGATAATAATAACAAGAAACTATTATATTCATAGAAACGATTAGATTCTTAGTACAGTAATTATGGGATGAAATTAAGAGGAAATATTTTGTTGTTGGTGAAATGGAAGTTGTTTTTTTTTTCCTTTTTTTTTTTCCCTCCAAACTCAGACACAAAGCAGATCCCCCCTATTATTATACCATTGTCTGTTTTTTGGCCTAGTTAGGAGGAAACAGTAGCCTTCCAATTCACCAACAAGGTTAATTAAGGAGTGGTTGTGGTTTCCTGTCGTCCCATTTTTCCTTGTTTAGTATACAACACACACACACACACACACACACACACATATATATATATATATATATATATATATATATATATATATATATATATATATATATATATATATATATATATATATATATATATATATATATATATATATACTCGACTCGACACACATCTCTGAATCTCACTTGACAAATTAGCCTCGAACACACACACACACATCTCCGAATCTCACTTGACAGACCAGCCGCGAACACACACACACACACACAAAGTATGCCAGGAAACTGGATCGGATGAATAAAAATGATGGTGTTCTGTTGCTTGGAATAAATTGGAGGAATCAGAAGGTACTCCAGATTTATCAACACTGTACAGCCATGGCTGATAGTGCTTCACCAGGGTCTAAGGAGTGTTGGAGAGTAACTGAATACAGTTCGAAAAATTGAGTCTTCTAAACCTCTCTCAACGTTGAGAATGGTTTGGAAAATTCACTTGTTCTAACTCTGTTCAGTTGCTCACCAACACTCCTTGGACCCTGATGCCTGGTCCAGCACTATCACCCATGGCTGTACTTCCCAATTAATTAAGGGAGTCTAATACTTTTGGTACATTGGAAGGCTACTGATTTCTCCTTAATTTACCATGAAACACGGCCAGATTAACAAAAAATAAAGGTTTCCTGTTGCTTGAAATAGATTGTAGAAATCAGTTGCTCCAAATTTGCCAACACTACCACACTCCCTTAAGAGTCGAGCTGTCCTAAGTGGTTCAGGAGTCTGGGTTGGTGTTCATGAAGCATCTCAGAGTTCGCACCGTACTTACCCCTCTCCCCCTCCCCAACCCCGGTAAACCTTCTCTTTCGCTTCCCCCCCCCCCTCCCTCCCCCCCCCCCCATAATTACCTCCTCTTTCGGCAGTTTCCTTTCCTCCTTCCCCCCCTTCACGAGGCGAATTTTCACGCATGCGCAGTTTGTCTTGATCACAGCCGGTGAGTGGGAAATGGCGGGAACAGAGGTGATGAGGGAGGACGGGTCTGATGGACTCCTCAGTTCACCATTAACAGCCGAAGTGAAAAGACGTGGTAAGAACAGTGACATTTTATTGATAGTTTTTTTTTTAATTCGTTTCCGGTTTTATTAAGTGTTAACTCGTCGGTTTATTGATTTAAAGATCTTGTATGGCTTTTTTTTTCTCTTAAGTTTCTTAATTCAACTAAACTGTGGATAATACTTCATATATAATGCAGCATTGGTGTGAATCCATTTAACAGAAAATCATATTTATAAAAGTGCTTTTAATACACTTTGGTAACATTGGAGTGTCTTGATTCTTCTGAAGTTCGTCAGAAAACTGGATCACATGAAAGAAAGTATTGGTGGCCCGTTACCACCTGGAATAGTTAAGGGAAGTAGCCTTTCGTGGTCATATTGGAGTCCATGTAGGCCTACAAACTCTGCTATAAAACATATTCGCAGTATAATTTCACATGGAGAGGTTCTGTTTCC
The DNA here is from genome assembly GCA_034508575.1 of Petrolisthes manimaculis. Classification (NCBI taxonomy): domain Eukaryota; kingdom Metazoa; phylum Arthropoda; class Malacostraca; order Decapoda; family Porcellanidae; genus Petrolisthes; species Petrolisthes manimaculis. The sequence goes on along the minus strand of JAWZYT010006462.1, from coordinate 30,283 downwards.
TGGTATTGTTTGGAGGAATTAGTAGCTTTCCCATTTCCCATAATTGGTTACTCTCCTTAATAAAAGGAATTATTTGCTCCAGATATAATAACCTTGTAATGTTTCCTTCAGTTTATTTTTTTTTAAACCTAGAGCTGCTTCAAATTTTTTTGATTTTTGCTTGTTGTTGAAGAACAGAAAAGTCTTCCACTGCTTCGAAATTAACCCGAAACACTTTGCCAAATTCAGTAATGCAAACCTACATTAATTAAGAACGAACTGTTGAGGGTTCTATGATTACTGGCCTTGTAAGAGGTATATATTTTAGTACACTGAAGCACCTTGATTCCTCCAAAAATATGTCGGGACATTGAACCGGATTGAAAAAAAATAATGGTGACATGTTGTTGCTTGAAATAGTTTGTAGGATTCAGAGGCTCCAGAATTATCAACTACCTCCTTGAAAAAAAAAAAAAAACGCCGGCATGATTCTATATACTGTACATAGAGAATGGACCCTTGAAGTGAATTTACTATATAGAGGTAACTATTTAATTATATACTTTATCGACCAACTCGTGTCAAGTCCGTATCTATCAGTGATGTGACGTGACCCCCAACTTAAAATATATCTATGAAAACTAGAAAAGAAACTGTATTTTAGTGTTAAAATTTGTGATGCCTGAAGTGTTGAAAGAATGTGGAAAAAGTTTAGCAAAGCATTGAAATGAATACAAAGTTTTTTTTTTTTTTTTACGCTCGTTCGTCAAACCCAAGTTGAAAATAATACTGGATAAATATCTTGCTTTGGTATTTAGCAAAATCCCTGTGATAAGTGTTAATTAAAGTGAATAGTTAAGGGGAGAGTATACTTTTGGTACAATACAGCGCCTTGATTCCTCCAAAGTATGCCAGAAAACCGACCCATATGTAGAAAATTAATGATATCCTGTTGTCTGGAATAGTTTAGAGGAATCCTAATCTCCATAAATGTCAGAACTATACTCTCCCCTTAAATAAAAAGGTGCTTCATCTACGTTAACAAGAGCTGTGGGTAGTTGTAAATATAAGTGGCGGAGTGATTAAATTTCCTTACTAATTTTAGAACTGTTCGGAGTTATTGTTTTGATTTAATATTTTAACTTCGATAAAATAAGTGGACTTTGAAAGTGATTATGATGGACCATATGACTACACGCCGCTGAGGACTATAACTACTTGAGGTCACCAGTTACGTCAGCAGTCAGCAAGGGTGAGTGTTGTGTATTGTTGGTGTGTCATGATTAGGCTCTCTTTTTAGGACTAGGTTTACGTTTAAGGTGTGAACGAATTATTTAGTTTTGGCTGAAAGGTTACAAGTCGGAGCGTTGTAGGAAAGGAAAGCTCGTGTATGGCAAGTGCTAAATAGTCATGGTGTACTATATAAAACAAAACTCTTTTAGTCTTGTCCAATGATTAAAATAATAATTTAACTTGTGAAACCTAATGAGTCTTGTCACAGTATCGTTCATGATCAGTATGGTTAGCCCTCTACCATATGTTGGCTCCAGATTTCACGACATTGGTTTTGTCTTTAATAGTACTGAGAATGTGGTGGAAAGTTTGTTTTATGAGGGAGAGGATGAGGCTGCGTGGACAAGATTTTAAATGGGCCAACTTAGCGAAGGTTAAAGAGGAAGTTTGGGAGTGTATTGATCTTGAAGAAACATTATAGATAAGTAAATTGATATAGATTGTGCGAGATGTATGGTCTGGTGTGGAAATTCTTTGTGTGTGAAAAGTTTCTATTGGGACAGTAGAGGGTGTACAGCCATGGCTGATAGTGCTTGACCAGGGTATACAAGGAGTGTTGGAGAGCAACTGAACAGAGTTCGATCAAGTGAATTTTCCAAACCATTCTCAACGGTGAGAGGTTTAGAAGACTCACATTTTCAAACTCAGTTTAGTTGCTCTCCAACACTCCTTGTATACCCTCGTCAAGTACTATCAGCCATGGCTGTATGTTTTTTTTTTTTTATATATATATTATCCGACACTGGACATAGGCTTAATCAAGCCCGTTATCGTGGCCCAGGTCAACTGCTGCTCACACACACACACACACACACGTCACGATGTAGTGAGTAGTTTGCTGACTATAAGGCATTTGTAGCAGATTTTGAAGAGAAACTTGCAACATTAGTACAGGTGATTGAACGGGTATACACGGAATGCATCTTACCACCACCGTATTTCTGAGCTGCTTGTCCTTCATCCATTCGTCGGCAACTGTACAGTCTGTGTCAATAATAATCATCCACATTTGGGTATCAACAATTTACTGTTGAATGTTTTCACTTTCACGTATGATGTAGTTTTAAGTAGTGCGTAGCTGCTTGTATTAAATTAAAAGATGGTACTTAATCCTCAAAAGTAAATAAAAAACAAAACAAAAACTTGATCCTTTATTAAAAAAACAAACAAGGTGATTAGTTTCATGGGATAGTTTGGGGTTAAAAAGTAGCCCTCCTATTTACGAAAGAGAAACCTTCACCCTTGAAGTAGTTTGTTTGTTTACTCTTGTCCTTCTCTCGTCGCTCCTCACGAAGTTTGGTCCTGTGGATATAGAATAGGAATGAGTTTGTGTGTGTGGGGGGGGGGGGGGGGAATAGAATCATTAATAGTGAAAGTCGGAATAAAGTACATCTGTCCGTTTGATAAATTAAAACTAATGTAAATTTGCTTAATTAACGGAGGATTTGTCGGATGTAACGATATAATTATAAATAGGATTAGAACCATAATTGTACATGGAAATAAATTGAATAGGGTGGCTGGGAAATTATAGTAAAATATTAGATGGACTTAAACTATACAACGTTTAATGAATTTTGGCATATGGAATAATTAGCTTGTACGTTGCTCAGAAATTACGAATGGATTCTAAAATGGAAGTTATTACAAAAGTGCATAAAAATGTGTAATTTCTGATTCACTCTACTGTACTTAGAAGAGGAGGAGACGAAACTAACCTAATGGAGCAAATGTAGGAATAATTATATCTTCCTCCAAACAATACTACAAAATGGAACCTTTTCATGGAGGCTTATTTAATAGTCTGTTTTGTAGGTTAGTTTGGAGTATATGATCCTAAATTTGAGTCTTATGTTTTTTGTTTCAGGTGTTGTGTGGGCAGTGAGTGACAACATCCTGGAGTGAGCATTGGTGTTGGCAGTTTTCACCATGAGGTTCCGGGTTGGTGTTGGCACAAACAATATCGATGTTGGCAGTGTTGTCCACGAGAATCCGGGTTTGATGTTGGTAGTCTTGAATATCTGGTTTGCAAATTATTGTTTATAATTGATAAGCAATGGTTTAGAGAATAGATTAAAAATAATTTGCGTAATATGTTGATGTAGATAAATAGAATTAGAATAAATGGTTAATCTTGATAAAAGTAATTGAAAGGAGATCTGAGAAAGGATAACCGTTGTGACAAATGGTGTTCAGAATCTATATGGATAAAAATTTTAATGTTTTCGATAATAGTATCCAGTAATTATTTGAAATTTTGGTTTTTCTGTAAAAATCAAACCTGTAGTCACGTTCAATTGTTCCGTCAAACGCCTTCAAAGGATGAAACTGCCTTGATAAATGTGAACCTGAAGACGTTATTGGTGTCTGTATAATATTATTGGTTCAAAGGATTCACTCAAATGCTTCACTTTCATTGACCAGTGATGGGAGGTTTATCATGCACTGTACAGTTGGAGAATAATGTATCTGAACACTGTTGGCGGCTTCTGGCAACATCAAAAGTAAACACATCAATGAGAGAAACTTTTTATGAAATGAAGGACAACTATTATTTAACTGGCTGTGGTTGGTCGACGTTACCCAATATCAATTATATAGTTATGAATAAATTTTGTATCTTACCAACTTGTTTCTCACCGACTTGTTTCTCACCGACATTGTTATCAGAAGCCGTCAACGGTGTCCTGATATTTTGTCCCCCAACTGTACCTACTAGAATATTATATAAGCAGTCCTTACTCTGGTCTTTCTCTCGTCGCTCCTTGTGGATTATAGAGTAGGAATGACTTTGGGGGAAAATAGAATAGTTAATACTTGGTCAAAATATAAGTAGGTCACCGTTTGAGGAAAAATTATAGTTATATCGTTAAATTTTGCTTTATTAACGAAGGAGTTGTCAGGTGAAATAACCTAATTTTAAATGGGAACAGAAAGAAATTAATGCTACAGGAACAGATTAAATTTTATTGGGGTTGCTGGCAAGTTAAAGTAAAATATCGATTTACTTGATTCAACTAAACCATTCTTATTGAATTATGGCATATGGAATAATTATCTTTTACGTTGCTTAAAAATTACGAATGGGCTAAAAAAAAAGGTTATTACCCCAATGAATAAAAAATATAGGAAACGGGTTAATTTGGTGATTACTGATTCACTTGACTGAACTTTGAGGGAGGAGGTGAGACGATAGTTTTGCTGTTGAACCTGAGCCTAACCCAGGGGAGGAAATGTAGGAATATTTATATAACGACAAACAATATCCTTTTTATGGACGCTGATTCAATAGTGTGTTTTGTAGGTTAGTTTTGGAGTCTATAATCCTTCACTTGAGTCTACAAGTTAATTATTATTTGTTTTTCAGGTGTTGTGTGGGCAGTGAGTGACAACATCCTGGAGTGAGCATGGGTGTTGGCAGTCTTCACCATGGTATTCCGGGTTGGTGTTGGCACAAGTAATATCGATGTTGGCAGTCGTCTTCGTGAGGTTCCCGGTTGATGTTGACAGATCTGGTTTGCAAAGTATTGTTTATAATTGATAACAAATGTTTAGAAAATGGATTTAAAATATTTTGATGCAGGGAATTAGAATAAATGATTAATCATGCTTAAAATAATTGAAAGGTGATCTGAGAAAGGATAAGTGTCGTGATAAATGGTGTTCAGAATCTATAAGGATAAAAATATTAGTGTTTTGGAATCTCCAGTAATTTTTCGAAATTTTTATATTCAGTAAAAAAAAAATAATAATATTTAGTCACGTTCAATTGTGCTGTCAACGCCTTCAATTGATGAAACTGCCTCTATAAGTGATGTGAAGCCTTTGTTGGCGTGTCTATAATATTGGTTCATAAGATTAACTCAAATGGTTCATAAGATTAACTCAAATGGTTCATAAGATTAACTCAAATGGTTCAGTTACATTGACCCGAGATGGGACCTTTTATCATACACTGTACTTACTATAATATTAAATCAGCAGTCATTACTCTTGTCCTTCTCTCGTCGCTCGTCACGAAGTTTGGTCCTGTGGATATAGAATAGGAATGAGTGTGGCGGAAAATAGATTTGTTAATACTTAAAGTCAAAATATAAAGTATCTGTCGCTGTTTGAGGGGAAATTATAAATATAGTGTGTAATTTTCCTTTATTAACGAAGGATTTGTTAGACGAAATAATATAATGCTAAATAGGATCAGAAAGAACCTGATGCAATATAGGAATAAATTTGCTTGGGGGGGGATGGTGGTAAAAATTGATTGACTTAAACTCTCCTCAATTTAGTAAGAGTTGTATAGTATAATTTGGTGATTTATGATTCACGTGACTGTACTTTGAGGAAGATGGAGTAGCTGTCTAACCCAAATCTAATCCAGTGAATGAAATGTATGAATATTTATCTATTCCTCCAAACAGAATGCTTTTTATGGAGGGTTATTCAATAGTCTGTGTTGTAGGTTAGTTTGGAGTCTATAAATCCTTCACGCGAGTCTTGCAAGGTAATTAATTTTTTGTTTCCATTTTTCATTTTTTTTTAGGTGTTCTGTGGGCAGTGAGTGACAACATCCTGGAGTGAGCATGGGTGTTGGCAGTCTTCACCATGATGTTCCGGGTTGGTGTTGGCAGTGTTGTCCATGAGGTCCCGAGTTGGTGTTGGCAGGACTGAATATGTGGTTTGTATAAAATTGTTCATAATGGCTATAACAGGTTTATATAACAATTTGCGTAATATATTGATGCACGAACATAGAATTAAAATAGAATAAAAGTTTTAGAATCTCCAGTAATGGCTTATATTCTTATATATGTTTAAGAATTAAACCTGTAGAGTGTATTATATTAAACTTTAGTATACTTGAGAGATTTTGAAAGTTTATTTAAATAAGGTTTAATTAAGGGATTGGAAAATTAAGGAAGGAATTTTAATGAAATATATTTTTGTATGTAGAAAAGACTTGTACTAATAATGAACTACTTCTCATTGCAGGTGATGGTGTTGCAGGTGATGGTGATGTTGTTGTTGTTGCAGGTGATGGTGTTGAAGTTGCTGCAGGTGATGGTGTTGAAGATGTTGTTGTTGCAGGTGATGGTGTTGAAGATGTTGTTGTTGCAGGTGATGTTGTTGCAGGTGATGGTGTTGAAGATGGTGATAACGTGGTGTAATGCGCCAGTACACACTCCCAGTCCTCTAGTGATTGGGTGGTCCAGCATTGTGCGGACACGTGTACTGGCGCGGGGCTCCACTCTCCTGAGATGTGACCCCCTTCCTCCTTGGGGTGGGGCCTGAGGGGGAAGTACACTCTGCTTATCTTCCTAAGGAACCCGTTAGGCCCCCCGTGTTTTGGGGGGTCTGGGTTTCCTAAGGTGGTGAGGCAAGAGTGAATACCTGATCAGCATTGAAGTAGCATATCGTTACTTTGATATGCCCGAATACGAATTTCCAAGTTGAATTTTATGTTTTTTTTTTTTTTTAATAATTATTTTTCTGGGGGAACAGCCTGGTTCATCTCGGGAGAGTGTTCGAAGTATAAAATAAAGGATGGAGAAGGTAGGTATGCAATAAATACATTTTTTGTAAGGTACAATATATGAATAGTTTCTTTTACCTCTAAAATGTAATTACGTGAACAAGGAAAATTGTTCTGAAGTAAAGGAGAGAGAAAAAGAGTTGTAAGTATTTGAGCCATAATGATGAGGCAAGTGAGATGTTATACACCATTATTATACTGTAGAGTTAACGGTAATGAACACTATTCCAAGACGAGTGTAACTGTACACGATGTTACCAAATTCCCGTCTATCTAGATAATGGCAATAATGATGCTGTTTGAATTTGACAAGAAGATAATGCAATACAATAGACAATTATAATGCAATACAATAGACAATTATAATGCAATACAATAGACAATTATAATGCAATACAATAGACAATTATAATGCAATACAATAGACAATTATAATGCAATATTGATATAGACAATATACTGGTTGTACAAAGTTCTAGAGTTTAGTATGAATTACAACATAAACGATGTACAGTACAACAACACTGCCAGTGTGGTTGTGGTACGAACGATACTGTCACCACAACTCCTAACTCTCTTGTACAGTCGGCGGCAAAAGTCCTGTCGCCTCACTTGCTTCACCGAGGCAAGAGGTATTCATAGACTCAAAAATTTTAAGTGTAAAAAACATGCGTATTTTTCGAGTCCATGAACACTGAGTCTCGGTGAAGCTGGTGAGGCGACAGGACTTCTGCCGATAGCTGTATAATGTGCACATAACCCAACCGTGTGTACAGTCACTTTTTCATGTGTTTGTTTGTACTCGCAGTATCTTTCGAGTACAAACTTAATTATAATGTATACACTGATTCGACTTTAATTTACGATTTGTGTATATTATGCATTGCAGCACTTTCATTCAACCAAATACATCATCAATAATACACCTTCACTGAAATAATGCTAGCCTGCTTCCCATACACACATAAATACATTTGCTCCGGATTATCAGCACTGTCGCATTACACACATACGGTATTGTATTCCTTGTGTAAACATGAAACTGATATGACGTTTCTAACCTTTGGACAGAAAAATTAGCTAATACTCGTCATGTATATCTACAAAACTGCAAACTTTGGTACATCCATGGTTATTTGGAAATATAATTTTTACTTCACAGATTGCAAACAAATATTAATATAGAATTACACAGACTACAGTAATAATTTCAAAGCATCAACAGGCAAAGAATATTATTATCACTTTATATCTTGTCGTTAAGGGGAGATTGTCTTGTTGGTGAATTGAAAGGTCTGTGATCGTGTATGAAAACTGGAGGCTTCTGATTCCTCCTGACCACTTCATGAAACAAGCTCCATCCATATAGGTGGTGTTTCGTGGCAATATTTGAGGCACTCGTAAAGTCATGGTCTAATGTACTGCAACACCTTCCAATGAGATGGCTTCGAAAAATGATCCGAAACTATTACAGTACATTAGACCATGACTTTACAACTCTGTCTCTTTATTCATCAACGCGCATCATTTTCATAACCACTGTATATTATATTATTGCTATGTTTTTTTAATTCTTCATCATTATCGTACCCACACAGTTGTTTCTATGCTTTTTCCTTACTAACACACGAAGCTTCACTGTCTCATCTAGTGCGACACTCAATGATCTCGGGGCCTCGCAACAGTCAGCCAGTCTACATACAGTCCCGAGGTTGAAGTATAAAAACAAAATCTCTCACACACACTTATACATTGCTGGCGCGAGAAGCAGATAAACACAGAAAGGAGTGTACTGACCTGATGTGTGTAACTGCAGGTGTTACATACGACGCGTGTGAGGTCATCCACATGTTATCAAGGACAGTCAGGTCACACAGAGGTCATTCACATCTGTCAGAGGTAAAAAAAAGGTCATCCAGAGGTCAGTTGGAGGTAAAAAAAAAAGTCATCCATGTCAGCCCCAGTTATGCTACGAATAAAAATGTTTGTAAATAATAACTATAAAATCAGATCCGTCATTGTAAAAAAGTGGTATTGTTATTTTTTTATCCTCACAGCTGCTTGGAGAAATGAGAAGTGTTCCTATCTCTAGTCTCTCTCATAACACTTTAATTTCTTCAGCTTAACACGTTATTTATTTTCTGATTACCATTTTTTTTTTTTTTTTTTCAGGTAATGCGAGTTCTTTTAGCACAATCTGCATGTATAAATTTTAAGTGTGTACGTTCAATATAATTATGATTCTGTGTATATTTATCAGTGTGTGTTATATAAATAAATGATTGTTTGTTTGTTTGTGTATATGTTTTAAATATATATAACTTTGTTTGTACCTAAAATAGTTTGTAGTAAAATATAAATGTGGATGTATGAGTGTCTGTAAAATATAAATGTGGATGTATGTGTGTCAGTAAAATATAAATGTGGATGTATGTGTGTCAGTAAAATATAAATGTGTAAAACGTGTGTGTGTGTTCCGAGAGTATGCATACAATATTCTATTTACCGGTCGCCATTTCATAGGAAGTGATATAAAATCAACACGATTATTGCATACACGAGACAACGTCAACACCTTTCCTTAATTAATCTGCCAGGTGTATAAATTATGAAGTATTGGTGGTCAAACTCAAGCAACTCACTTACTTACTCACTCACTTACTCACTCACTTACTCACTCACTCACTTACTCACTCACTTACTCACTCACTTACTCACTCACTTACTTACTCACTTACTTACTTATTTACTTACTTACTTATTTACTTACTTACTCATTCACTTACTCACTCACTCACTCACTTACTTATTTACTTATTCACTTACATACTTATTTACTTACTTGAAGCATTTAACAGTCCAATTCTTCACCAACGAATGAACTCATTAATTCCAATGGAGATTATTATTGTTGCATTTATTTACTGTCTCTAGCTACCTATTCCAAGCACACCTGGATAATTTACTAGTGCTCCTGACTGTACAATACTATTCCCTTACTTAATTAACCTGAGAGTCGTAATGATGATGATGATAATGATGATGATGATGATGAAGATGATGATTTTACATTTTCCGACGCAGCACAACAATGGTTCATAATTTTTTTTTTATATACTCTGTTTACAATTCAAAACTCACACGTTGTCGTCGTCGTCGTCATTTCATAACCTGTGAAATCCGATTAATTAATTAACGGGAGATTTTCTTGTTTGGTAAATAATTGGAAGGCTGTGTTGATTCCTTCTATAACAACAACCTTATAGATACATACATACATACATACACCATTAAGGACCCTGTGATCGTGTATAAAAATTGGAGGCTTCTGATTCCTCCTAACTAAGCCACGAAACAAACTCCTTCCCTATGGGTGGCGTTTCCTGGCAGTGTTTGAAGGACTCCCCAAACCTCATAATTATATTCTGACTACATCACAGGGTCCTTAAACTGACGCCCTCACTGCTATCTACCACTAATTAATTAAGCATTTGCTGGTTCTTGTAACACTTTGGATGAATCAGAGACATTAAAAAAAAATATCAATCATTCCACAACAACAACAAATTCTCTAGACCTTTTTTTTAATTAAGGGGGTGTGGGAATAGGGGGACAGGCTTGGTGGGGGGGGGTGCAGGAGTAGGGGGACAGGATTGGGGGGGGTTAGGGGGGGTGCGGGAATAGGGGGACAGGCTTTCTACCCACCCCAATCTTATATCCCCCTATTCCCGCACCCCCGAGTCTCCCCCAAGCCTGTCCCCTACTCTCACACGTATTTCTTGACACATCTTTGAACGAATCGTCAGAGACATTAAAAAAGATACCGACCAACAATATAATCTGCTCTTAAAGATTTCGAAAACACGTAGCGATAATGAGTTCCTGGTTCGTAGATAATGTCATTACGCAACACGCTGCAATACTGCCTTCATAACGTCAGTCACAGTTTGCAAGGTACTGCATGGGGTAGTGTCATAATTTACGAGGCAGGCAGGCAGGCAGGGAGGGAGGGAGGGAGGGAGGCAGGCAGGCAGGGAGGGAGGCAGGGAGGGAGGGAGGAAGGCAGGCAGGTAGGCAGGCAGGGAGGGAGGGAGGGAGGCAGGCAGGGAGAAAGTCTAGTAGCTTGCCAGATGCTTAAAATTTGTATCATTACAGTGTAGTACCAAAGTGGATACAAGATTCATTCATTATTATTCTATTTACGCTCTGTGAAATTTCATAATAATCTTTTTAATTCACCAAGATTAATTAAGAGTCAAGTTACATATAAGATTAATTAATTAAGATTTTATTTACGCTTTGTGTGCTATCGTAAACTTACTGAGATTAATTGATATCATAATAATATCTTAACTTACCGGTACAGATATTAAATGTCAAAGTGGATACAAGATTCATTCATTAAGATTTTATTTACGCTGTGTGTGAAATGTCATAATAATCTTTTTAACTCACCAAGATTAATTAAGTGTCAAATTACATACAAGCTTCATTAATTAAGGAGACGTACGTTATTTACGCTCTGTGTGTGATATCATAATTAATCTTCACAACTTACCGAGATCGAGGGTCAAGAATCACCCCACAATTTCTGAGATTAAGGGGGTGCGGGAATAGGGGGACAGGCTTGGAGGGTGCAGGAATTGGGGGACAGACTTGGGGAGGGGGTTGGGGAGTGCAGGAGTAGGGGGACAGACTTGGGGAGGTTTTGTGGGGGTTAGGGGGATGCGGGAATAGCGGGACAGGCATTCTACCCCACCCCAAGCCTGTCCCCTACTCCCACACACCCTTAATCACAGCCCATTATTTATCTCATGTCAAACGAGATACTAATAAAAAATAATCTCATATTCTGCGAGACGACCACCACCACCACGAACTATATAAAATAATATACCTCAACACAACCCAACCTCTCATTTTATTCCCAAAGACCCCAAAAAATCTATCCTCCTTTCTGAAAACAAAAAACAAAAACGCCAATACTCGATTAGTGTAACTTACGAGAGAAAACAAAAATACATAAAAATAAGAAATTGGGGAATGAAACCACTGAGAAATGACATTATAAGTTTTGCTTGGCGTTCCTTTGACGGAGTTTGGGCCGGGAATGTCGTAGTGCAAGACAGGGACGTTGAGAGAGAGTGAGAGAGAGAGAGAGAGAGAGAGAGGGGGGGGGGCTATACAGAGAGAGAGAGGGGCTATACAGAGAGAGAGGGGGGGCTACACACACACAGAGAGAGAGAGAGAGAGAGAGAGAGAGAGAATGATTTGTAAGCTACTCGTTCTAATCCTACTTCTACTCCCTCTCCTTCCTCCTCCACTCTCTCCCTACTTTACTTATTTTCCTCCTATCCTTTCTCCTCCTATTCCTCTTTCCCCTCCTCTCACTCCTTCATCTCATCTCCTCCTCCTTCACTTTTCACTTTCCCTATTCCTCCTTTTCCATCTATCACCTCTCCCATTTCCCCTTCCTTTCTCTTTCTCTATCCCTCCCCCCCTTCCCCCTCCCCCCCTTGGAAAATCAGCCAAGCGGGAAATGAACCAATGTTGCATAGAAAGTTAGAGATAGGTACAAAGTGAGCCAGGTAGAGCTAGCACACAATTCTATCACACACACACACAACACCAAACATTCTAGCAACACACACGCAACACACAACATAATGCATCACAAAATCTTGAAGCAACACTTGTAACCTAACACAACACACGTGAGCAGAACACATGAAACACATCAGAACACTAAACGTAATTTCCACGTTAATGATTATCCTGCTTTAGCCTGCTTTTGTGTGTGTGTGTGTGTGTGTCTGTGTGTGTATACGTCTGTGTGTGTGCGTGTGTGTGTGTGTGTGTGTGTGTGTAAGTGTGTGTGTGTGTGTGTGCATTAGTGACTACGAGTGTGTGTTTGTAAGTGGGTACATGTGTGTATGTACGTCTGTGTGTGTGGGTATATATGTGTGTGTGTGTGTGTGTGT
>JAWZYT010006462.1:5000-12500 GCA_034508575.1 Petrolisthes manimaculis | reverse complement strand
ATGGTAGTGGTGGTGGTAGTGGTGGTAGTGGTAGTGGGTAGTGTTGGTAGTGGTGGTGGTGATGGTAGTGGTGGTAGTGGTGGTCGTGGTGGTGATAATAATAATAATACTAATAATAATGGTGTTGGTAATGAAGCCACAGACACTAACTAACGAGTCTTTAATGAATCTTTATATTAAGTTTAGGTCTCTTCCCTCTCTCTCTCTCTCTCTCTCCTCTCTCTCTCTCTCTCTCTCTCTCTCTCTCGTCTCTCTCTCTCTCTCTCTCTCTTAACACTCTATTCTCTCTTCTCCCTTCCCTTCAAAATAATTTATCTACTAATCCTCCACCTTCCCTCCTCCCTTCCCTCCCTCTCTCCAACATACTACCTACCTCCCAACCCTCCATAGAGAGAGAGAGAGAGAAAGAGAGAGAGAGAGGGTGTGTGCGTGTGTGTGTAGCTATAGGGTTTTGTGCGTGTGTGTGTGTATGTGTGTGTGTGTGTGAGAGAGAGAGAGAGAGAGAGAGAGAGAGAGAGAGAGAGAGAGAGAGAGAGAGAGAGAGAGAGAGAGGAGAGAGAGGGTGTGTGCGTGTGTGTGTAGCTATAGGGTTTTGTGCGTGTGTGTGTGTGTGTGTGTGTGTGTGTGTGTGTGTGTGTGTGTGAGAGAGAGTGTGTGAGAGAGAGAGAGAGTGTGTGTGAGAGAGAGAGAGAGAGAGTGTGTGTGTGTGGTAGTGTTTGGGAGTGTGTGATAGTGCGAGTGGAACAAGGCCAGGCTAATTGGAAGGTAGGCAACACACACACACACACACACAAACACACACACACACACACACACACACACACACACACACACTGTCCAACACCACCACTACTACCATGTATTGCCTATAAACATAACGTAACAGAAGCACAGCAAAATCACAGCACAACATCACAGCATGAATCACACAACTTAAAAAAAATCACAGCACAAAATAACAGCACTTAATCACAGCATATATCACACAACCTAACAAAATAACAGCACAAAATAACAGCATGAATCACACAACTTAAAAAAATCACAGCACTTAATCACAGCACAAAATCACATCACAAAAATCACATCACAAAATCACACAACGTAAGGTAACGGTAGCACTGCAAATACTTAGACCCATCTCCCCAGCCCCCCCAGCCCCCTTTTCCAATCAGCCTCCACCCCCCCCCACCCCCCTCCCTCCTCATCACCCATTCTCTATCCCCATTCTAAACTTTCTTCCTCATCACCGCTACTATCATTTACATCTCATTACCCAAGTCATAATCCCACTTTGGCTAATGACTACGAGAACAATTAGACGTACAACTTAATGATCTCAAGTGCTGATCCTATTGCAGAGAGAGAGAAAGAGAGACAGAGAGAGGGAGAGAGAGAGGGGGGTAGAGAAGGAGAGAGAGAGAGAGAGAGAGAGGGAGGGGGGGGGAAGAGAGAGAAGGAGAAAAAGAGATGGAGGGTGAGGGGGAAAGAGAAAGAACCACACAGAAAGAGAGAATGGAGAGAGGGAGAGACAACGGAAAGAGAAGGAAGAGAGGGAATAAGAGAGGATGGGAAAACCTGTATGTATGTATGTATGTATGTATGTACGACGATAGTTGAATCTTACCAAGAAAGAAAAAATGTCATAAAACAAAAACAAATAAAACATAAAAACTCCCTCATGCAGATCAAGACAAAACTAGAAAAAATAAACAACCAAACCCAACAAAAAAAAAAAAAAAAAAAAAAAAAATAGATAAACTGAAAATGAACACACACACACTAAAAAAATACATATAAAAAAATATATAAACTAAAAATTGACACACACATAACAACTAAAAAAAATACATAGACTTAAAACCAAAGACTCGAGGATGTAAAAAAAAATAAATAAAAAAAAAGTGAAAATAAAAAATTATACATATGAATAAAAATGAAAATAGAAAAATATATATAAAAACTATGAATAAAAATAAGAGCATCCTGCAATCTCAACACGACCCCCCACCCACCTGTTCCTGCAATATTGCAACCAAACAACAACAACAACAACAACAACAACAACAACAACAATAACAACAACTACAGCATCACAGACGTCAACAAAACCTGTCTCCATTTTTCTTTACTTGGGTCTTTTTCTCCCCCCCCCCCAACGCCCCCTACGCCCCCTCCCCCCAACGCCCCCACTCCCACCCACGCGACTCGTCCATATTAGCGACGCGAGATGTGTGTGTGTGTGTGTGTGTGTGTATGTGTTTGTTTGTGTGTGTGTGTATGTACGTGTATGTATGTATGTGTATGTATGTATGTATGTGTATGTATGTATGTATGTGTGTGTGTGTGTTGTTAAGTTTTATTTCAGTTATACAGTAGTTTTCATTTTCGCCTGTAAATTTGTTTCCGCTTCCCTCAGTTATATATATTATTCATGAAAAAAAAAAAATGATAATAATAATAATAATAATAACAATCTTACGTGACATGGTCCAGCCAAAAGTTCAGTTTATGAGACCTAGTGACTTCTGATTCCTCCTAACTACGCCACGAAACAAGCAAGCCCCTTCAATAATTAATGCAGGAGGTGTTTCGTGGCAATGTTTGAAGAACTCGATATACTCCAATTTTCTGACTACACCACGGGGGTCCTTAACGATGAATACATTTACCCTAAGATACATACAATGAATATTATGTACAAATATTAATTCTGGCTTACAGGAGTGTGAAAAAAAGGAAGGGAGAGGAGGAGGGGGAGAGGGAGAGGAGGAGAAGGGGGAGAAGGGGAGGAGAGGGAGGGGAGAGAAGGAGAAGGAAGGGTCCCTGAATATACTAGATGACCAAAAGGAGGTGAAAAACAAGAGGGGGTCGAATGGTTGGCGGAAAATACGAGGAAAAGATTGGCTGGAGGAACGAGTACAGTGATGGCATGGACTAGTAAGGGGAGGAGGCTACTGCTGCTGGGGGGAGGCTGGAAAAGGGGGGCTGGAAACGGGCTGGAAAGGAGACAAGGGACAGGAAAGGAGGGGAGACAAGGGACAGGAAAGGAGAAGAGATTAGGGGCAGGAAAGGAGGGGAGACAAGGGGCAGGAAAGGAGAAGAGATAAGGGGCAGGAAAGGAGAAGATAGAGGGCAGGAAAGGGGGAGATAGAGGGCAGGGAAAGGAAAGGGAACAGGAAAAGGAAAGGGAACAAGGAAAGGAAAGGGGATAGGAAAAGGAAAGGCTTGACAGTAAGGTTGAAGAAACAGCTGGAAGAGAGAAAGAAGGAAAGGAAGCGAGGAGTGTCCTGGAATGTTAGGGGTGGAGGGGGAGAGGGGGGGAGAGGGGGGGAGGGGGCGGGGTTGGCTCAAAAATCATTTAGGGAGGAGATCCGAAAAATAATTTACTGAGAAGGGGGACGAGTTGAAAAGTCTATCCCGGAGAGACAAGTGGGAGAGAGAGGGGGGAGAGAGAGGGGGGAGAGGAGGGAGAGGGGGAAATTGGAAGAGGAGGCTGGGGTGAGAGGGGATAAGGGGGGAGAGGAGGAATGTGGGAGAGAGGGGGGAGAGGGGGGAGGGGGAAATTGGGAGAGGGGGAGAGGAGGCTGGGGAGGGGGAAAGAAGGGGGGGGGGGGGAGTACACCCTATACACTCCAGTCTACTCACCTTTAATTACCAGCACTATACCAGTATAACACCACAACATTTATATATAAAACACATTTTTTTTCACTCGCTACAGCAACGATCACACGGTTACGAGGGTACATATATATTTTTTTATTTGCATATTACAAAGGGACCCCCTATACCATCAGAACACACACACACACACACACACACACACACACAGAGGACATTAACCACCACTTTGCATCTGTCTGTCAAACGCTGCCCGGGATTAACCTCTCTTCCCTTCCAGCCTACCTTCCCTCTCTTTCTCCTCCCACAGTTCAGGTATTTCAGGTTGCCAAAAAACTCGCCAGTATTAAATCTAAACGTTCCACAACCCCTGTAGATCTACCCATCAAAATTTATCGAGAATTTGCACTCGAACTTGCCACCCCAATCTGCTCCATAATCAACTCTTCTTTAACACAAAGTAAAAGCCCCACTGATTGGAAAACAGGTTTTATCACCCCCATCCCCAAATCCTCCAATCCCCAATCCCTTAGTGACCTTAGACCCATTACTATCACTCCCATTCCCAGCTTAATTTGTGAAGATTTTGTGTTCGAGTGGGCATACTCCAAAATCAATAACGTAATTGACCCTCAGCAATTTGGCAATGTGAAGACCTCCTCTACTTCTCACTATCTCATCAGCTTCCTTGACTTTCTTTACCAAAATCTCGAGCAGCGCAAGACTTCACTTGCGGTGGTGTTCATAGACTTCAAGAAAGCCTTTGACCTAGTTGATCACACCACCATAATCACCAAAGCTATCCTCCTCGGCCTCCCTTCCTCCCTAGTGTCATGGCTGGCAGACTTTCTGACTGGTCGGTGTCAGTCTGTCAGATACAAGGGGTGTGTGTCGGCCGTCCAGAACCTGAGCTGCGGGGTCCCCCAGGGGACCAAGATGGGACCTTTGTGTTTCCTGATCCTTATCAACGATGCCCTGGGGAACACACCGCACAAGTGGAAGTATGTTGATGACTGCACAGTGGGAGTTCCCGTAATGAACACTGAGCTCAACTATACTCCACTTCAGGATACACTGGACAGGTTACACACGTGGACAGTGCACAACAAGGTCACCATTAACCACAATAAAACCGTGGTTATACACTTCCACACTTCAAGTGATGACCTTGCCCCACCCCAGCTCAGTGTAAATGGCCACCCTCTCCAGGTAGTTCAGTCGACCAAGTTATTGGGGATTATCATTGATAACAAACTGACCTGGAAAGATAACACCAATAACATCATCAGAGCAGCATCATACAGGCTTTATATGCTACGACGCCTGAGAGCACTGGGGGCACAGGCTGACGATCTCAAGACCATCTACATGTCGTTCATCCTGCCCAGATTAATGTATGCATCACCTGCCTGGTCCAGCTCCCTCACCATAACACAACAGAGGCAACTGGAGAGGGTACAGAAAAGAGCCTGTCGCACCATTCTGGGTAACAATTATACCAGATACCAGGATGCCCTCACCACCCTTGGCCTCCCAAATCTCACTGACCGTCATCGTGAGGTGTTGACCACGTTTGCTCTTAACCTGGTACACCATCCCCGCCACAGCAACCTACTACCACCCCCAGCCCCACCACCACGGCGAGCAGTGCGTCACCACAATATAATTACCCCAATCAGGGCACGCACTGACCGCTATAAAAACAGTCCCATACCCACCATTGTAAATATTATCAATAACCCTTAGAATACTGTCTGTGTTTGTTCTTGTTGTTTTTTTTGTTTTTGTTTTTCTGTTTTTTTTTTCTTTGTACCAACTATATCAATAGTGTAATTTGTAAATTTTCAGCTGTATTGCTGCTATCTCCAATAAACCATTTATTATTATTATTATTATTATTATTACACACTCCCTCTACCTCACACACACACACACACACACACACACACACACACACACACACACACACTCGTCTACTGAGGTCTAATTATGTGGTCGCGTCGTGTTTCATTCTATCACCACCTATATACTCCCTTGTCCTATACCTACATTATAATTATACAGGGTCTTCCAGGTTGGTTTCAGAGGACGATCATCTTCTTTCATCCTCAGTCAAGTTTATTTTATCCTCTTCAGTTCTATTGTTCATCACCTGAGTCTGTCTCTGTCTCTGTCTCTGTCATACTCTCTTTCTCTTATGCTTACTCTCTTTCTCTTTCTCTCTCTGTCTCTGTCTCTGTCTCTGTCTCTGTCTTACTCTCTTTCTCTTATGCTTACTCTCTTTCTCTTTCTCTCTATGTCTCTGTCTCTCTATCTCTCTGTCTGTCTCTACTTCTACAACGGACGATACATGATAACCAACTTTGCTAGCACTCAACAACAACACCAACAACAACACCAACAACAAACCGATACTGACCACACACTCCCTCCGTTCCTCCCTCTCTCTCTCCCACTCTCCCTCCCTCCCTCCCCCTCTCTCCCCCTCCCTCCCTCCATTTGGCATTTGGAGTGCAGGTGTTGTGACGGCTTGTTCCTCGCCTCACTGATCAGGGGAATAATTATTGAGACAGCCAGGGAGGGAGGGTGGGAGGGAGAATAATTATTGTTGGTCGAGTGATGTGTGCGTGTGTGTGTGCGTGTGTGTGTGTGTGTGTGTGTGTGTGTGTGTGTGTGTGTGTGTGTGTGTGTGTGTGTGAGTGTGTGTGTGTGTGTGTGTGTGTCCCTTCAACCTACCCCACCAATCGTGCGTGTGTGGTCCCTCTTCTTCACCACTTCCTCTCCCCCCCATCCCATTCATTCACACACGCATGCATATATCAATAACATACATACATACATACATACATACATACATACATACATACATACATACATACATACATACATACATACATACATACATACATACAAACATACATACATACATACATACATACAAAGCTGTATATACAGATAAAACGTACTCATACACCAACCTCTCCCCATTTTTCTCTCTCTCTCTCCATTTCATACTTTCAATATTAGGTCATGCAACAATAACATAGAGGCTTTCACACCGGCAGACTGTTCGCTATATTCAGAAAGAAGCAATAGCAACAACAACAACAACAACAACAACAACAACAACCTATATTCAGAGAGAAGCAACAACAACAACAACACCACCAACAACAACAACAGCACCAGCAGAAGCAAAGATTACTAATATAAAAGTTTTGGGGAACACGCCGAGCTGATATGTTTACACTCAACCTTCCAATTTCCAGAGCACCACCAGAAGCAGAAGACGAGGAGGAGGAGATGGAGCAGAAAATTTCATCCATCCGTCCGTATATACGCCAATGGTACGAACGATGCGAGAAGTGTGTTTGTTGTAAAGTAGTGAGTTGTAATGTAAAGTTAATTAATTGATGAAGACTGTCAATTCGTGTGTTAGGCCAGAAAGACCTTGTATATAGGCTGGTCCAGTTGGTTTAGATGATGATGATGATGATGATGATGATGATGATATTATTATTATTATTAGTATTATTAGTATTATTAGTATTATTATTATTATTAGTATTATTATTATTATTATTATTATTATTATTATTATTATTATTATTATTATTATTATTATTATTATTATTATCAAAAATAGACCAGAGACACAAAGCTGGGAGAGCAAGCAAGCACTTTATCAATCCGAGGACGACATCCCCATGAATCCCACCTGAAGAAAAGAAGACAGCTTAAAAAAAAAAAAAAAAAAAAAAAAAAAAAAAAAAAAAAAAAAAGAGAAGTTAGGATATTGAACTACGAGTATAATTATTATGGCATTTGTTGCACATTTTGGTATTAGCATTATTATTATTTTTCTTCCGGATTAAC
>JAWZYT010006461.1:22500-27426 GCA_034508575.1 Petrolisthes manimaculis | reverse complement strand
GGGAGAGAGGGAGAGGGGGGGAAGGAGAGGGAGGGGAGAGAGGGAGAGGGAGGAGGGAGAGTGATGGAGACATTAAGCTTTGAGTGAGTTAGAGAGAGAGAAGATTGAGTGAGGTTTGAGTGAATGGGTGAGTGGGCGAGTGAAAAAGAGAGGTTCCTTGAGCACAATGTGAGTTGAGGAGCGAGTGACAGGCTGAGTGAGTGAGTGAGTGAGAGAGTTAAACAGAATCTCAGCAATGAATGTATGAATGAGCGAGTGAGTGACAAATAAGTGAGCTAAATAGGAGTAAATAATAGTAAGTGAGTGATTGAGTGAGTATGGGTAAGCGAGAGAGTGAGTATGGGTAACCGAGTGAGTGAATATGGGTAAGCGAGTGAGTGAGTGAGTGAGAGTAAGTGAGTAATAGTAAGAATTTGAATGAGTGAGTGAGTGAGTTTGTGAGTGAGAGTAAGAAATGAATGAGAGTGAGTGAGAGTAAACAAGTGAATGAGAGGAGTAAGGGTAAACAAGGGAGTGTATGAGTCAGAGTGAGTCAGGTGATGACAGACAAGAGTCGTCCCTGAGACAAATGACGCAAGAGACTAATTTACCTTAACTCTGCGTGACGGCCATCCTGCTCTCCCCTCCTCCAACTCTCCTCCTCCAATTCCTCCTCCAGTTGTTTCCCTCTCACTTCAACTCTCTCATCATCCTCCAATTGTTTCCCTCTCACTTCAACTCTCTTATCATCCTCCAATTGTTTCCCTCTCACTTCACCTCTCTCCTCCAACTCTCCTTTTCTCCTCCTCCTCCTCCTCCTCCTCCTCCAACTCCTCCTCCTCCCCCTCTTCCTTCCCTCCTTCCAGTTGTTTCCTTACACTTCTACCCCCCAGCCCCCCTCTTTCCCCTCCCCACACTGTCTTTCCTCACTCCTCCCCACATTCCTCCACCCCTCCTCCATGAAGAGACAGAATCCTACCCTCAGCCTCGTCTACAAAACACCACATAAACAACAAAGTAACAAAACCAACATAAATATTACTAACTTCACACGCTAGAAGTCATTTTAAGGAGATAATAAGTTTGTATTTCTTTTGCTATAAAAAAATAAAATAATAATAGGTAAACGCCACACATACTGTACTAAAAACACACACACACACACACACACACACACACACACACACACAAGAGAACAAACAACACCCTGTTTTATAGTGGCTATATACAAGTCGGTGAGACCAAGACGCAGTGTAAATAACCACTTCTTCATGAGTAAGTAGAGGGAAAATAACCAGTATGTAACACACGTCACTAAAACACCGTGCATGATGCTGCAACACTGAGGGACATATCCAAGGTGTGTGTGTGTGTGTGTATCAGTGTGTGTGTTTATCTTTGTATCTGTGTGAGTGTGTGTGTGTGTGTGTTTGTCTGTGTCTGTGTGTGTGTTTGTCTGTGTCTGTGTGTCTGTGTGTGTGTTTGTGATTGGTGTGTGTGTGTGTGTATGTGTGTGGTGTGTGTGTGTGTGTGTGTGTGTGTGTGTGTGTGTGTGTGTGTGTGTGTTTGTGATTGTGTGTGTGTGTGTGTGTGTGTGTGTGTGTGTGTGTGTGTGTGTGTGTTGAGCAGCACTGGCCCGTTATACTAAATGGGTGGAGCAAGGAGGAGTTCAGTGGACCACCTCGAGATGGTGTGTGTGTGTGTGTGTGTGTGACGAGGGTTGTGACTATATTCTTTCGAGCGAGGACAATGGAAAAGTGAAGCTGGATAGAGAGAGAGAGAGAGAGAGAGAGAGAGAGAGAGAGAGAGAGAGAGAGAGAGAGAGAGAGAGAGAGAGAGAGAGAGATGAGGAATAGAGGGGAGTGACAACATGGGGGAATATAAGGGGGAATATAAGTGAGGAATGTAGCTGGATAAGGATAACACACACACACACACACACACACACACACACACACACACACACACACACACACGTACGTCCTCATTACGACAGCTTTCAATAGGTCAGTCTCCAGGTCAAGCATCCCTTCATATTCTAAAATCTAAATCATCCTTCAGGTACTCTCCATCCAGGTCAGTCACATTGCAGGTCACACACACATCAGGTCACAGCCAATACCAACAGAATAAACAATAAAAAAAAAAAACGTAAACAGAGACTAAAAATCGAACGAAACGAGTAATTAAGGTAAGATACAAACTGCCTCAATGCACCACTTCCATATATTACATCCCAAACGAAAAAAAAACTAAAACGAGAGACTTTTCTGGTGCTAAATCCTGCACCACTCCACCTACGCATTGCTGCAAAAGGTCACGCTCCTCACCTTACATGAAAAAATTGTGCCAGTGACCGACATACCGTATAGGCTATAAGCTGACTGGCGATGGGTATACACAGTTAACACTATATTATATGATTTTATATCGCCTCACACCTATCTCAGTGCCTGTAACATTATCATTATTATCATCATCATCAATACTATAATCATTATAGTCACCATCATTAATATCATCATCATCATCATTAATATAGTCACCAATATCATCATCATTAACATCATCATCATTATCATAAATATCATCATCATCATCATTAATATCACCATCATCATTAATATCATCATTATCATATATAATTATCATCATCAACTGAACAGGTATCAAAGTAGGAACATAACACACTCTGGTACTTCACAACAAGAATCCTTTAAACTTACTCCAGCAAAAGTTGTCATGATGCCTTCACATTAATATTCTCAAAGCAGCTTGGTTTAACTATTTCAGGTAATAAAAGAGTGTGTGCAGAATCCACCTCAGGAATAGATAAAAGCCACACTTTAGGTTGAAGTAAGAAGACTGATGAGGATTACTTGTGCTTTGTTATATTATATGAGATTAGTCTGTGTGTTATCTCAGATGTTGTTAATGTTGGAGTGACTAAATAGAAATAGTCAAATGTATTTATAATTGCTAAATTTGTACCTTGACTCCCTCTTAATTTTTCTATTGGCTGGGGGACAGGTAACAGCCGGTATTCTATAGTCAACGTTGCTCAGACCTCATTTTTTCCCTTTCTTCTTAAAACTTCACACTCTTTTTTCTTCCTTATTTTCTATGCCTCCTATCCTCACGTGTTCTTTTCCCCTTCTCCAAATACCCTTCCTTCCTTTCTTTCTAATTTACCCCCATGCCTCTCTCTCTAAATTACTTCCCTCCCTTCCTCTCCCTCTCTCCTTAAATTACCTCCCTCGGTCTCCTCCCATCTAAAATATCGTCCCTCTCCTCACGACCGTCGGCCATACCTCCTCTTTCTACCATGTTCAAAATGCGAGGGAATGATTATGGTGGAGAGGCAAAACATCTGCTAACCGAGCCAGGAACCCAAACCCGTGGTATTTATGAACCATTTGTTTTGTCCCTGAATTAATGAAGTGGGATTCTGGAAAGGAGTGACATGGATTGCAGAGATTGCCAGGGAAAGTGTACGTGAAGTAGATTTATAATGTGAGTTATTTTAGTCTTTAATGTCCCTTCGGTTCCAAGTACTCAATAATTGTTTTCACTTTTCAACAGTCCCTCCTTTTCTAAGTCGTTCTCCATTCATTTCGCCCTTATCTTGTTTTCCTCCCTTCCTTCCTTCATTCCTCCCTCTCGTCCTTCCCTCCCTCCCTCCCTTTCTCCTTCCTCTCTTTTCGCCGACTCTCTCTCTCTCTCCCTCCTTCTCCCTCCCTTGTCTGCCTTCACCGTGGCCCCAATGACACCACTACACAAGGTCTATATTGCTATCCACTTCTCGGTACGTTGAATTGGAATTTAAAATGAAGGAGAAAGAGGAGGAAAGGGGAGAGGGGAGGGGGGAGGGAGGGAGGGAGAGGGAGCAACGTAGGATAGAGATGGAGGAGGAAGAGCAGGAAGATGAGGAGAGAAGGAATGAGATACAGAGGACAGGGGCACGAAAGGAGATGGGAAAACGAGTCGGAGAAAAGGATGTGAGAGAAAAGTGAAATGGAGAGAAAAGTGAAATGGAGAAAGAAGTCTGGGAAAATCAGTGTGTATGTGTCTAGAGTGAAAGGGGGAGTGTGGGAGGGATGTCATCAGTGTGTGTGTGTGTAGAAGGAAAGGACAAGAGAGAGTGTAGCGGGTAGGACAGGATAACTTTGGATAATGGAGAAACAAAGACTTGAAGAGAGAATGATGTCAAGGAAGGAAGAGAAGGAGGAAGATGGGAACCAAAATGGAATTAGGGAACGAAGAATAAAAAGGGGAAGGGAGAAAGGGAACGTGAAAACTAAGAAAGGAAGAAAAGTGAAGACAAGATAAGAATGTTGAGAAGAAACTTAAGAAAGAGTGAAAAGAACCGTATAAGGATGAAGGAAGAGAAGCAGGAGAAATAAAAAAGGAGGAGGGGAACAAGGGAGGAGGTGAAAAAGGGAAGAAGAAGAAGAAGGAGGAGGAGGAGGAGGAGGAGGAGGAGGAGGAGGAGGAGGAGGAGGAGGAGGAGGAGGAGGAGGAGGAGGAGGAGTAGGAGTAGGAGGAGGAGGGGAATGGTAACAACAAATGAAAAACAAATTACTTTAGACGGGAAGGCAGGGGAGGTTATCAGAGGGGATATGGTGTGTGGTTGGATAGATTGATACTGAATGATAGATAGTGGATAGACTGATTGAACCATAGATAGATAGATAAATAGATAGATAGATGGTTAGATGAGAGTGAGAGAGATACAGAGATACATGAGATTGAGAGATACAGAGATAGAAAAATAGAGATAGAGAAAAGAGATAGAAAGAGAGAATTGATATAGATAGATAAATAGATAGATAGACAGATGGGTGATGGGAGAAAGAAAGAAAGAGAGATAGAATGAGAGGAAGCACCAGAACCTATGACAGAAGTGAAGGAAAGTATCGGTCCATAATGTGAATAACAGTAATATAA
>JAWZYT010006461.1:7500-20000 GCA_034508575.1 Petrolisthes manimaculis | reverse complement strand
GAGGAGGAGAGGGAGATAGCAGTGGGTGGCAGAAGGAACAATGCGATATATATACCCAACGTTAAGAAGGAAGGAGAACCAATTTAGTGATAATAAAAGAAGGAGTTTGCAGGAAATAAATGGCCAGGACGCAATACCAGGAAGAGAAGAAGGAAGGAGGGACGGAGGGAGGAAGATGGAGACAAGAAGGAAGTATGGGAGGAAGACAAAAACGCTGATTGAAGTAGGAAAGCATAAAGTAAGGAACAAAATAGAAAGAAAGGTAGATGGGATGAAAAGAATGTTATGAAGGCAAAGGAAGAAAGAAATGAAAAAAAAAAAAAGTAGGAGGGAAAGTGGACGAAAGAAATTGAAGGCAGGAGGTAGGAACAAGGAGAAAGAGGAAGAAAGGAAGGAAGGAAGGAAGGAAGGAAGGGTTGTGAAGTAACGGGATGGGACAGACAGGTAGACAGGCTGGCGAGTGTAAACACAGAAGCCATAAATCCCTCCTCCACTTCCGGCTACTGCTATGCTGCGGCACTCGGCTCACTCCACGCACAATAATCCTCACATACACACACACACACACACTCTATATATAAGCTGCCTGTATCGTTAAAGGGTTATATAGTACAGCGTTGGTAAATCTGGTGCAATTAATTCCTCCAAACTATGACAAGGAACAAGACACCATGATTTTTGCTGATCTGGTGTTGTTTCCTGGCATACTTTGGAGGAATAAAGGCGCTTCAATATAACTGAAGTATACTATCTCCTTAAGGACCCAGTGATCGTGTATGAGACTTAGTGGCTTCTGATTCCTCCTGACTATGCCATGAAACAACTAGCTTCTTTAGTATAGGGGGTGTTTCGTGGCAATGTCTGAATGCCTCTCTATCCTCCAATTTTAGCACTACATCACGGGGTCTGTTCACGCTGGAGAGATAATAAATGGAAGGCAATTGATTCCTCTAATAAACTATACTACAAAACAGATCCACTATTGGTTTTAAGAGTTGGGCCGTGTATTGGTATTTTATTATTGTTTACAGGAATCTCGAGTCTTTCAAATCGTCAAAAAAAAAAAAAAAAAAAAAATCCCAAAAAATCCCCGTTCAGTTCTTGTCCAACAATATTATCCTCACACTGAAGAACAGATGTATGCAAAGTGTACAAGGTAAGATATTCTGTACATGTGTAAATATTTGCATTCCATTTCTATTTCGGGAGGCTAATGAATCCGTTACGCAACCTTGCAATATCAATTACGATTAGGCCACTATAAACCCGATCCCATCAGCCCAACCAATCACTCCATCGGTAGCCTATCCCCAGCATCAACACCATCACTATCATCACCTTTATAATCATCATCTCCATCTTCATCATCATCATCATCACCTTTATAATCACCATCACCATCACCACCACCACCATCATCGTTATAATCATCATCACCATCACCACTACCATCATCATCACCTTTATAATCACCATCACCACCATCTTCATCACCACTATCACCACCATCATTATCATCACCTCTATCACCATCACCACCGTTATAATACTATCACCACCATCACTATCATCACCTCCATCACCATCACCACTATCACCACCAGCCATTGTTATTCCCATCAACTACTTCCTTTACCTTGCTAGAACCATTGAGTGTGTGTGTGAGTGACATTCCGCCCCTTGGAGGAGAAAGGTTGGAGAGCCATCTAATTAATCCCAGTTCGTGTTCGGGGCTAAATTCGGTTGAGGTATTTGCAGGGGACGACTTCTCCGTTCTGCCGCATGCATTCACCCGAAGTTCGACCCCCAAGCCAGACAGACAGACAACCAGCCAGCCAGACAGACAACCAGCCAGACAGACAGACAACCAGCCAGACAGACAGACAACCAGACAGCCAGACAAACAGACACAGACAGTCAGATATAGAGACAGACAGAAAGCCAGACAGCCAGACAGACAGACAACCAACCAGACAGACAGCCAGTTAGACAGACAACCCACCAGACAGACAGCCAGTCAGACAACCAGACAGGAATACAGACAGAAAGAGAGACAGCCTCCAGACAGACATCCAAACAGCCATCAGATCACGGGGTTCAATATGATGAGGTGTTGGGAACGATGGAAGGATGAGAAAGAAAGAAAGGGAAGGGAGGAATATTGGAGGAGAAGAAGGAGGAGAGAGGAAGAGAATGAGAGAGAAAATAGATGGAAAATGTGTAGGAGGAAAGAAAAGGACGGAAAAACGAAAGGAAGAATGGGAGAAATGGAGGGAAGGAAAACAGGACGATAATTCGAGAGAGGAAACTGTGGAAGAAAAAGAGATTAGGGGAGGAGAGAAGAGAGAAGAGAGGTAAGTGTGTGTGTGTGTACTGGAGGGCTACCGATTCCTCCAAACTAAACGACAAAACAGATCCTCATCCTTCGCATATCCTACTGTGGTAAAAATCTGTTTCCTGACATAGTTTGGAGGAATCAGTATTTATGCCTTCAGTTCACCCTCAGTGGATTACCCCCTTATAAAAACAAACAGGTTAATTTTAAAGACAGCCGGGAGGGACGAGATGAAAACAAGGGAATGAAAGGAGAGAAAATGAGACGAAAGGAGCGAAAAATGGAAAGAAATGAGGATGAAGGAGAGAAAAAGAATTGAAGAGGAAGTTTGAAGGATGGAAATGCAATAAAATATATAGAACATCATTATAAAAAGCAAATTGAGTTAAATTAAAGTCACTGAGGTGGATAATTGATAAGACAAGCACTGGCTTCGCCAACCACGGCTACGCCGTGGGTGCTTTTGCCTGCGGCGCTGCTCGCTTTTTATAAAAAAAAAAAAAAAATATATAAATTTTTTTATATATAATTTTTTTTTATATAAAAAATTTTTATATAATTTTTTTTTTATATAAATTTTTTTTTATATATAATTTTTTTTTATATATAATTTTTTTTTATATAATTTTTTTTTTTATAATTTTTTTTTATATAAATTTTTTTATATAAAAAAATTTTTATATAATTTTTTTTTTATATAATTTTTTTTTATATAATTTTTTTTTATATATAATTTTTTTTATATTTTTTTTTTATATTTTTTTTTTATATAATTTTTTTTTTATATATATTTTTTTTTATATAATTTTTTTTTATGAATTTTTTTTTTATATAATTTTTTTTTATATAATTTTTTTTTTATATAATTTTTTTTTTATATAAATTTTTTTTTATATAATTTTTTTTTATATACATTTTTTTGTATAATTTTTTTTTATATAAATTTTTTTTTATATACATTTTTTTTTATATAATTTTTTTTTTATATAAAATTTTTTTTATATACTTTTTTTTTATATATATTTTTTTTATATATAATTTTTTTTATATATAATTTTTTTTTATAAAAAACAAAATTTATAAAAAAAAAATTATATTTTTTTTTTTTATAAATTTTTTTATATAAATTTTCTTTTATATAATTTTTTTTTTATGTAAAATTTTTTTTATATAATTTTTTTTTTATATAATTTTTTTTTTTATATAATTTTTTTTTTATATAATTTTTTTTTTATATAAATTTTTTTTTATATAATTTTTTTATATATAAAACTCTGCCAAATATAAAGGGCAATGTCTCTTGTATGTCTGGGGAGTAGTGAAGATGAATCTCTGGGGAGTAGTAAAGATGAAACATTTTATAGTAAAATCGTTAAAAATTGTATAAATTTGCATAAATTTGCATTAATTAGCGTTTTTGAAAGTTGCAATTTTTAATATACATTGATTGATTGATACACACAATATAATGATGAGTAGAATAGATGAAATACTATTAAAAGAGTTGTCGATCAAAACTTTTTTTTTTTAATTATTTATACAAACGAAAACTATTACTGATCATAATCCCAAAAAGATTTCCTCAGTGGTGGAAGAAAACCTCCACCTTGGCATCATCTGTACAGTACTATGGTGGGAGTGATAAGGATGGTGGTCAGGTTGGGAGTAGTGTTGTGTGTGTGTGTGTGTGGAGGGAGGGATAGGCTAGACTACTATACTGGGTCTTGCCTGAGGGGTGAGAAACCGGTAGCAACTTCCGCTAGGCTGTCAAGGGAATTTCCGGTCAAGGCGGGGAGGAGGAGATAGTGAAAGGAAGGAAGGAAGGAAGGAAGGGAGGCAGGAATGGGGATCTAGGTAAATAAAAAAACTGGGATTTGAGGAAAGAAAGGAGGATTTGGGGGAAATGAAGGGGGGATATAGGGAAATAAAGGGATTTTTGGTGTAATGGATGGGGTATTTGAGGAAAGGAAGGGGGATGTGGGGGAAAGGAAGGGATTTAGGTGAATGAAAGAGGATTTAGGGAAATAAAGGGACATTTGGTGGATAGGAAGGGAGATTTAAGGGAAGGAAGGAAGAAGGGAAGACATAATACAAAAGAGGAGGGGATAAATGACAAAAGATAAGGAGAGAAAAGACAAAAGAGGAGGAGAGAAATGACGAAAGAGAAAGGTGAAGAGGGGAGACAGATGCCATGCAGAAGGGATATGTACACAAACAGAAAACAAAAAGGGGAGAGGAAAGAAAGAGGGGAAAGATGACAAACAGGAAGAAGGGAAGGGAGGAGAAACAAGGAGTGGAGGAGGAGAGGGGAGAGAGGAGAAGGAGGAGGAAGAGGAAGAGGAGGAGGAGGAGGAGGTGGAGGAGGAAGAGGAGGAGGAGAATAAGGGAAGACGGGAAAAAAGGAAGGGAACAAGAGAAGGGAGGGAACAAAGCAAGAGAAAGATAATTGGTAAGAACAGCAGCGAAAAGGGGAGGAGGTGAGAGAGAGAGAAGTAAATAAATGTGAAGAGCGAGGGGAGAATTAAAACTGTGATGAAGAAAGAAGGGGAATTATGGGGTGAGAAGAAGAAGAAGAGTGAGAATAAAGAATGGGAAAATACGATAATGGCGGGAATGAAGAGTGACACAAGGAGGAAATGTGACGACGGAAAAAGTATATAAACGCATAATGAAGAAAACAAAGCATAACAAAGAAGACAGGGAAGCAACACCAAGAAAAAGGAAGAAATGAGGAAGAAAAAAAGATTGATGCGAGAAAGGAGGAGAAAAGAACACCATTTTTTTTAGTAATTAGAGAAAATAATAATGAAAGGTAGAAATGAAGAATAAACAAAATCAGAAAATCGAAAGAATAACAAAAGAAGATAATTACGAATAAAAAGGATGAAGAGGATTGTGGGTAGAAAACAATGACAAAGAAGAATGATGAGTGACAAGTGAGAAACAGAAAGAGAAGTGCGAGAAAACGAGAGAATGATGAAGGATGGAAGGAAAGAGAAGAGAAGATAAGAACAATTAGCGAATGACAATTAGTAGGAAATTGTGGAAGCAGTCTGAACGAAAGAGAAAGGGAAGAAGAAGAAGAAAAGGAATGACGTAGGTAGGAAATATAGGTAAAGGAGGAGAGAACAGATAAAAGGAGAAGGGAGAAACAATGGATGAAGGGAAGGCAGAAAGGACGGAGAAGAGAAAGAAGGAAGAGAGAGAGGAAGAAAATGAAAGAGTACGCAATAATACAAGAATTTATAACAGCAAATATAAAACAATAGTAAATTCAGTGAGACAGAGCGAAAGACTGCTTGTAAATATATGAGAGAGAGAGAGAGAGAGAGAGAGAGAGAGAGAGAGAGAGAGAGAGAGAGAAAAAAAAGGAGGGAGCACATGTAATGAAGTTGCAGCGGAGAGGACGCAAGATATACTGGCAAGAACACACACACACACACACACACACGCACACACACAGAAAGAGAGAGAGGACAGTATTATTGGGAACGATTTATTACGGCATCCAAAGATTAAATTTTTTGTCAACATTCCGGTATGTCCGATTGAAACCAGTTATTGAGTTTCTGATATAAATATAAGCGTATAGAAAGGCAGGGAGGGAGGAAGGAGGGGGTAACGGCGTGGGGGAGGGGTGGGGGAAGGCAAGGGAGGGGAGGGGAGGGGCAGAAAGGGGAGGGGGAGGCGAATAGGGGGAGGGGATTTGTTTTCCTGTCATCTATATGTATTCAAATATTTATAATTTAGTTGTTGTCAGCCGAATCTAAGTAGCTCTTCAGAACATTTTGATTATGCTATTACCATGTTCATAAGTGGAGAGAGAGAGAGAGAGAGAGAGAGAGAGAGAGAGAGAGAGAGAGAGAAACTACAGCTACCAGGGGGGTAGGGGCAAAGAAAGCTGGACAGGAAGAATGAGACAGCAGGGAAGAGGGAACATGCAATAAACAAGAGAGGTAAGAGAGAGGGAAGGCAGGGGGGAGAGAAAGTGAGGAGGCTTTTTTGGAGGGAGAGGAAAGGGAATGTGAAGTGGAAGTGGAGGCTGGGAGGAGAGCATAGGAAGGAGGACGAGAAGAGTATGAGGAGTAAAGACTGGAATAAGAGAATGTAAGCAAGGTGAGGTGAAGGAGGAGGGAGAGTAAGGTGGAGGAGGAGATATAGTATATTGAAGAATGAGGTGGAAGTAACAGAGTAGAGAGAAAGGAAGTAGGAAGGAAGTATAGGGTGGAGAGTGAGATGAAGATGACACTATTGTATTGTGGAAAGTGAAGTGAAGGAGGAATAAAAACTTAAAAGCATATAAATGACACCTTCTGTTCAATCTAGATATATGACATCTTCGAATTAACCTACATATATGACACTTTCTTATCAAACTACAAAAATTATGACACCTTATAAGCCTATATATTATTATATGACACGTTCTTATTAACCAAAATATATGACACGTTCTTATCAACCTAAATATATAACACCTTCATATTTACCTACATATAATTATGACATCTTCTTATCAACCTATAATTATTTTACTGTGTTCTCCTTTTTTTTAGCCTTTTAGAGGGAGAGGTGGATAGAGGATGTAAGAAAAAAGAGGAGGGAGGGGCAGATGAAAAGGGTAGGAAGTGGATCTCAGGAAAAGGAGGTCGATGCGATAAAGAGGGTGAAAAAAAAAAAAAAAAAAAAAAAAAAAAAAAAAAAAGAGGAGGGAAAGGAGGAAGGTGAGGGTAAAATGGGACATAAGAAAGAGGCAGCAGGATATGAGGAAATAAAGTGAGGATATGGGGAGCCATAATGAGGGCGGCAGGAGGGAATATTCGGAGTTACGGGGGGGACGCGAAAGGTCAGAATATGAGATGGTGAAGGACGTAAAAACAGAAGTAAAAGAATAAGGTGAAGAAAATTAATAAGTGGAAAAGAACTGGTGGGAAGGAAATGGTGAAGGAAATGAATACGGGGAAAAAAACTGATGAAGAAAATGGTGAAAAAAATTAATATGG
This sequence comes from Petrolisthes manimaculis, assembly GCA_034508575.1. NCBI lineage: Eukaryota > Metazoa > Arthropoda > Malacostraca > Decapoda > Porcellanidae > Petrolisthes > Petrolisthes manimaculis. The sequence continues at coordinate 12,662 of JAWZYT010006461.1, read as the reverse complement.
AAACAAAATAACTGGTGAGAAGAAAAAGATAAAGAAAATGAATACGGGGAAAAACTGATGAAGAAAATGGTCAAGAAAAAATAAATATGAAAAAAAAAAAACTGGTGAGAAGAAAAATGTGAGGAAAATGAATACGGGTAAAAAAAGGAGGTGAAAATATTAGTTAGACAAAAGAGTGTACCGTAACGAAGAAAAGTCATTAACAGATTCTGACTTCAACATACATTGGAGGAATCAGAGACGTGCCAATTCACAACACAAGAGAAGTTTTATGTTGGTAAATCTGGAGCAACAGAATCCTCTAAACTATTCCAAGCGACAGAACGCTATTATTTTGGTTCTTCTGGTCCTGTTTCCTAGCATACTTTGGAGGAATCATGGCATTCCAATGTACCAAAAAAGAATTACCCCTTAACGTTGGTCTATATAAGCGTCTTACCTAAACGACTTGTACTCCCGAAGAAAAAAAATAATGTGTCATGTCATCTGGAACAAAGGAAGGACATGATTTACGACCTTTTGAACTCTTTGTTTACTTCACAGCGGGCCGGGCATCTTGTATTAAGTCAAATATTTCCTAACGTATAGTAAAGAGAAAACTTAATACACCTTCACACATGTAATAAATATAATGGTCCTATCCTAACCTAGTAAAGAGAAAACTTAATACACCTTCACACATGTAATAAATATAATGGTCTTATCCTAACCTAGTAAAAGAGGAAAACTCAATACACTTTCTCAGATGTAAAGATCATTATTACTTTTCTAAGTTATTGAGGAGCCTCTTGGTCAGAAGTAAATAAGTTACCAATACTGACGACTACATGTGATTGAAGTCGCTATGTTCGTGTAGGCTATTATATTATGTGTGTGCGTGAGTGCGTGTTTGCGAACGTACTGTACGTTGTGTGTGTTTTGGTGTCTGCTTGTGTGTGTGTGTATGTATCTGTGTAATAATAATAATAATAATAATAATAATCGGTTTATTGAATTGGCAGCCACAAGGCTGAAAATACACAAAGATACATGGACATAAAATATAATAGATGAATAATATAATGAGAAATATGATAGATGTACAAAATAATGATGTATGAGGAGTTAAGATGACATGAGTTACTTGATGTTATTTTTGTTAATTATTGAGAGTGTGTGTGAATGTGAATATGTGTACGTGTATGTATGTTGTGTGTGTTTTGGTGTCTGCTTGTATGTGTGTGTGTGTGTGTGAATATGTGTGCGTGTATGTATGTGTGTGCGTGTGTGTGTGTGTTTAATGATGTAAAAAATGATCCTCCCTACATCAAGAGCATGGCGTGCTTGTAATATCCAAAAAGCTGTGGTAAACATCATCAAGTTAAGTGTGTGTGTGTGTGTGTGTGTGTGTGTGAGCGTGTGGAAGGATATCAGTTTGTGGATGAAGCCTTGTAAGTTGGAGTAAACATGTGTGTGTGTATGTATGTATGAGTGTGTGTATATTGCTTATGTGTGTCGTATGTGTGTGTGTGTGTGTGTGTGTCAGCAAGCAAGCCAACTACTGCGTCACCCACCAGGCAACCTTCTCTCATATACTCTCCTCAATACTCCCTTCTATTTTTTCCTCTCGATATTTATGAAGTGATATAACTCTTCCCCGATCGACTCCACCCATCCAAGGGCCACAACCACTACTACCAGTTGTATCAGTAAGTCAACCTCTTAGTAAGTCAGTCAGTCACTTTGTCACTCAGATAATTGTATGTCCATTTGTTAGTCAGTAAGTCAGCCAGAGATTCATTGTGTAAGTCACTAAATATGTCCTTGAGTCAATCAGTCAGTCAGTCTGTTAAGTCAGGGCCTCTTTCGAGAGCGAAGAGAGTCTTCAAAACAAAACTTTCAGGGAAGCTTCCTACTGTATTGGGGATTTTTTTAAACCTGTTTACAACTAACCTATAGTGGTCAAACTCAGTTCCTGTGCCCCTGATTTGGAAAATGTCTGAACTTAACTCCTAGACCATAGCAAATATCATCATCAAACTAATCAATGAAAGAAAGAAGAAAAATAAAATTGTAATTTCTTCCAACAATGAAACCTAACCTAATGATTATAAGGACAATATTCCCGTAGTGACTTTAATCATCAACGACGACTTTCAACTCAGTTCGGCTTTCCAAAGTCTTCAGTTTTGGACCCTTAATTTTTTAAAATTTGTGAGAGAGTCATTGAGTATGTTTGTTATTGAGTCAGGCAGACAAGGATTAAATTAGTGGCTTCGGTGAATCAGTTCTTCATTTAGTCAAGCAGTCAGCCAATCAGTTAGTTAGTCAAGTATATATTCTATCAGTTAGGGAAGTAATCAGTCGGCTGGTCATCAATCTTCTTACCTTACTTACTCAGCCTTCCAGCCAAGCCATGCAGCCAAACAAGATTATACTCGCTAAGCCAGCAAGCCCATCAGCCACTCACCCAGTCCAGCCAGTCAGCTATCCACTCAGACCACCAGCCACTCACCCAGTCCAGCCAGTCAGCCACTCAGACCACCAAACACACATTCACTCCAATCCCATGACTAATCAGACAGCTAATCATAACCAAAGTCTGATTCACAACCACACATTCTTTAAAGGCAGACAGTTAGACAGCCAGGCAAACTACCATCCAAACAATCAGACATCCAAGCCACAGCCAATCAGGTACATAGACACAGAAAACCAACAGTGCACAGAGCCAGTCAACCATCAATTTAGCCAGTCAGATACACAGCCAGACAATCTAACAATCAGATACATACACGGCCAGCCTGGAACGCATTCGATAAAATATAGGAAGTAGGGGAAGTAAGAAGGGAAGTTAACAGGAGAAAAGAAGTAGTGAAGGAGTGAAGTGAAGTGAAGTGAAGTGAAGGGAGAGAGGGAGAGAGAGGGAGATTGATGAGGGAAGCGAAGGAGAGAGAGAGAGAAAGAGAGAGAGAGAGAGAGAGTTGGTGGGGAGGAAGGAGGGAATGAGTGATGGGAGGACAATGAGGGAGAAGAATGAGATGGAGGGAGGGAGGGAGGAAGGAAGAACAAAAGAATGTATACCGGTATAGAGAGATGTGTAAGAATATAGGAACACAACAATAGACGTTCAAACAACAACATACCTACTGATTCTTGCAAGTTTTTTTGGTTATTCCACGTTAACTAATCTTCTGAAGTGAGAGATAATATAAATAAACAAATGAGGGAGAGAAAGGAAAGGGAAGAGAGAGATACAGGGAGGGGATAGAAAAGAGAGGGAAGGAAAGGAACGAAGGAGGAAAGGAGAAAGTGACAAACAAGAGGAAAGGGAAGAGAGAGAAGACAGGGAGGAGATAGAAAATGAGAGGGAAGGGAAGTAACGAAGGAGGAAAGGAGACAGTGACAGACAAGAGGAAAGAGAAGAGAGGGAGAAAAGGAGGGCCAGTAAAGAGAGGAAAAGGAAGGAACGACGAAGGAAAGGAAGAGAGGGAGAAAAGGAGGGCCAGTAAAGAGAGGAAAAGGAAGGAACGACGAAGGAAAGGAAGAGAGGGAAACAGGGAGGGAAGGCGAGGAACGAAGGAGGAAAGGAGACAATGACAGACGAACGAGAAGAATGGAAAGAATGAAGCCAGAGGAAGTGATGGAGGACACGTGGGCTACAAGAATTCCCCAGTCAGACTCCTGTGATTGTTTTCTTGGTGGGGTGTCTCATGTCTTACGTCCTCTCCTCCTTCCCTTCCTTCCCTTCCTTCCTTACTTTCTTCCTACCTTACTTTCTTCCTTCCTTCCTTCCTTCCGACCGTCTCTCATTTTTCTCTCCCTTCCATCATTTCTTCCTTCCTATACCGTCCCTCCTTTTTTTCTATCCCTTCCATCATTTCTTCCTTCCTTCCCTAATTCCCTTCCTCCTTCCTCCCTTCCGTCCTTCCTTCCTCCCTTCCTCTTGTATGACTAATATCGCAATAAATAAACTCCACGTAATTACAGCACATGTCTATGTGTAAACAATATGAAGTGTATGTGCGCGTGTGTGTGTGTGTGTGTGTGTTCATATTCGTATGACCTTGTGTTAGAGAATGTGTGCGTTTGCGTTCGTGTGTGTTCAGATGTCCCAGTGCTAAAAAATGTGTTGTGTGTGTGTGTGTGTGTGTGTGTGTGTGTGTGTGTGTGTGTGTGTGTGTGTGTGTGTGTGTGTGTGTGTGTGTGTGTGTGTGTGTGTGTGTGCACAGGTGAGACGTCTCCACACCTTTATGAGCTCCACCCTCCCTACACCTGCCTGTCTCACCCACCTGCTTCATTCCCCCCTTCCTTCCCCCTTGTCATCATACCTCAACCTTGCACCATCACCACCCAACCTAAACTCACCTCCTTCACCTAACAACCTTATACGACTCACTCAATCCACTCACACACCAATATATACTTCCCTTATCTAACAAAAACTCATTAAACTCATCCATCCATCCATCCATTCAGTCTTGTCTAACTCAATCTCCTGACACACCTATAGTTACTCAGTTCACAATATCAATTTATCTACTAATATATATTCATACGTTTCCTAATTCATTCTCACTCTGACTAACTAATTTATTCACTATCTATTCACTAAACTATTCACTATCCTCTTCTATCACACATATTGACACGCGTTGTATATTAATTTCCACCCCTCTCCCTCAAGCACTGGCCTCACTCATGTCCTTCACTCCTCACCACCAACCATCCTCACCTCCATACTTACTCATCAAAGTGTCTACTCACGTACTCACCTATACTCGGTTACTCACTTATTAGGCTACACTTGTAACACTTCACCTGGTTCGCTTGTCAACTCGTTCAATGCTGTACTAAAGTGTTAAATTTGTTCATCTCTCTTTCTCTCTCTCTCTCTCTCTCTCTCTCTCTCTCTCTCTCTCTCTCTGTCTCTCTCTCTCTCTCTCTCTCTCTCTCTCTCTCTCTCTTCTGGATATACTACCCACCATAAGCACAGCCAAACAAATAAAATAACGACACAAACACACTGGCACTTACTGTACTGTATGTGTAGGCTATGTATACCTACCTACACACCACCTATTTACTCCCTCCCCCCCCCCACACACACAGAGTAAGTGTGTGTTTGTATTTGTGTGTGTGTGTGAGTGTGAGTGTGAGTGTGTGTGTGTGTGTGAGTGTGA
>JAWZYT010006461.1:0-5000 GCA_034508575.1 Petrolisthes manimaculis | reverse complement strand
CTGAAAGATCTCAATCCCTGTTTCTCTCTCTCTCTCTCTCTCTCTCTCTCTCTCTCTCTCTCTCTCTCTCTCTCTCTCTCTCTCTCTCTCATGCAATACTTTATGAGGCCTTTTCTCCCCACCTTTCTCTTCCAAATTTATTCCATTAAGGTCTTCCTGTCTTCGTGTAAATATCCTCATAGATCTTTATTCCCATCCTTCTTTATTTTGTGTTTTTATCCTCATGCATCTTTGCCTTCTGATATTCGCGTGTTGTCTTTCTCTATTATTTTCTTTGTTTTTCTCTGTTTCTTATCATTTTCCGGAATTTCTCGTCTAACCCTCAAGGATTTTCATCATTTTTGCTTTACCCTTTTTCGTAATATCTTCTTCGCCCTCATTATGTTCCTTTCTCGTCATGCAGTCTTTCCTCTCTGTCCTCTTCTTGTCTTCTTGCTGTCATCTTTATTCTCTCTCCAGTTCCTCATCAGTTCTTCTCTCTCTCTCTTTCTCTCTCTCTCTCTCTCTCTCTCTCTCTCTCTCTCTCTCTCTCTCTCTCTCATCATCTTCTTCAACTTGGTGTAATTATCACATTTACTTTCCCTCCCTTTTCTCCTTCTCTGTTGACTTACCTATACCCTCCATCGTTTTTATCCCGTTGCAATTTCCTCCCAATATCCTTTCTCTCGCTTGTCACTCTTTATGTCGCACTTGTAATAGAAGGGAGGGATGGGTACAAGCTGCTGCCATCACTGTCTTGTTATACATCCAGCATTCCCAAACTTTCATTCCCCTTGAGGTTGAATGCCAAGAGTTTATTCTGATGGGTTCGAGGCATTATTCCCCTGGCTACGGATATTGTCTCGGATTTGGAGACTGAAACCTCTGGGATTCAAACTTTTTAAAAGGAGAGTCACTCACAAAAGTAAGGACCACTCCCAGGCAAGACAAGACACCTTTGTATTCGTGTGTTATCGGTTCTAGTAACATTGTAGTACCTGATGTCAGTTGTAGGGGTAAGGGTGGGGGTGTGGGTCCACGTGGGGTGGTGTTTTGGAGGAAGGATGGTTTGCTTGAAACACTATCCCATGTTTTGCTTCGTCTCATCCACCGTAGCTTCAGACGAAGTTATTCCCCCAAGCGCCATCACTGACTTCATGTACAGTACAGTATTGCCAGAACATATATCACACGTATATAAAGGTGCCTTGCCTTTGGGGATCTTAAGTTTATGAGTGACTGTACCTTGGCTTGACGGAGGGGATTGAAGAGATTTGACCCAAACTTTGTGGTTAAATTAAGGATTGTGTATCACTTATACACACGGGATATAAAGACACACTAGTTGACTGCTATCTTATAATTTTTCAATCCTATGTTTCATGCCTGTACATCTTTCACATAGGGTTACAGTATAATGTGCATTCTAGAACTAAAATTATGTCCAATAACACCAGAAGTCAGTGTAATCACTTTCCATGCGATTCATTAATTACCAATATAATTACTTCTAAGTGTACTATCACTGTAATATTCCATCGGTGCGTCTTTCCTGCTCCTCACTTATTTTCCTCCCTTTTCCTTCCCCATTCCACTTTCCTGTTCCCTCCCAAGTCACCCTCCGCCTTCGTCCTCTCCCCCAGCCCCCCCTCCTCCCTAAGCCCTGGTGCTGCCAAACACCATGCATTATCAATAAGGCCTCGTGAGCCAGGCAACATCACCAGGGCTCAGCACCCACGCCACGTCCGCAGAAATTCCTAAAGTGGTGCAGGGCTGGTGACGGACGGGAGTGAGTTGGCCAGGCGTTACGTCCACATATATAATCTTTAAGCTACGGTTGGACTGGCGAGGGAAACATAATTCTTTACGTATTGCTGGGCTGGTGATGGAAGATGAAAAAAAAAAAGAACTGCCAGGACACACAAGTTTTCCATAAAGATCTATTAATTTAAGTTACGGTTGGGCTAGCAAGGGGAAATAATCTTTTACGTATTGTAAGGACTGTTGAAGGAATGAAGGAAAAATCAGGTAGGAAAATAAACTTGTCCCAAAGCATTGTATTGAGTCCTCAGAAATCTCTTACAACTGCACTACTGGCGATGGACGAGGGTTGGCCAGGCGACGGAACAATAAAATTCATCTTAATTACTGCAAGGGGTTGGGCGAGGAAGGTTTGGCAAAGGTTAAGGGTTGTGTCGACAGAAGATCATGAAGTAAACTTAGGAGGGATGGCGATGGAAATTCTTCACGTACACACGATAAGAAAAATATTGTATTACAAGGAGTGGAGAATAATGAGAAAGCGTCATGAAGCAGACACACAAAAATATTACTAGACGGGTGAAGGAGGAGCAGGGAAGCCATGAAGCTGTGACCGTTTCTGCTGGAGTTTGTAGGATGCATGGGAAGAAGAGGACTGGAGAAGGACAAGCAATGCAGAAGAAGCAAAATAAAATATACAAACAAAGTGAAACAGACTACACTCACACACTCAAAAAACATATAAAATATATATATGTATACAGTATAATTATATAGTCTGAAAACACATTATACGAAAAACTAAGAAAAAGAAAGTGAACAATAGAAATACCACGCACTGTTTCATATTTACAATGCTATGACACATAATGTCTCGAAAATGCGTATATATATATATATCACACACACACACACACACACACACACACACACACACACACACACACACACATAATAATTCAACAGAGCAATTCCAGCACTGATATATGAAGTTTCTCCCAGTTGCCTTGACACTCATCGCACTGGCGGCCGTATGAGAACACACACACACACACACACACACACACACACACACACACACACACACACACACACACACACACACACACACACACACACACACCTCAATACATTTTAATAAGGTAAGTATGTAGGTGAAAAATATATAAGCTCATCAGAGAAGTGTAAAGAGGAGGAAAACATGGGGGGAAATGAGAGTTGCGTTGAAGAAAAGAGAGAAAAGAAAAGGATGATACAAATTAATGAAAGAAAAACTTATAGGAAGAAAATGGGATGGAGACAAACTCATGAAACTCCCAAGGAACTCCCCAAAAATCATAAATTATTTTATTGTATCTGCAAGATTACAGAGGAGGAGTAATGGCGGAGTAAAGGTAGGAAGGAACGGGTGAAGACGAAAATTCAGATCGATGCAAGGAAAACTTTCAGCGAATGAAGGATAGATTGACGGAATGGAAGTAGAAAAAAACATAGTAAAACAAATAGACACCATAACTAGCGAGACTCAAGATGAATAATGCAATCGTATAAGCGATATATATATATGGGGAGGTGTATTTATGATTTTGTATGTGTATGTATGCATAGTATGATGCGTGTATCCATATGTGTGTATGTTCGTGGGTGTATATGTGTGCGTGTGTGAGAGCGAGTGCCGAGAAGTGTCACACCCTAGATTTATCTCCGCTAGCCAACCTGTCCAAGGCCAAACACGAGAGGCACACAACGAAACAGGAAGACAGATGGATAGACAGAGTGATGATGAGAGAAACATTAAGACAGTTGGATAGACAGAAAGTAGTAGAGGAAAGCGATGTGATAGATAAACAAACAGATAAGAGAGATGGACAGATAAACAGACAGAACGAGGGAATAATATAGAGTAAGACAGACAACCAGGAAGAGAGGTAGGATGAGGGAGAGAAAGGGGAGAGAGGGAGGAGAGGCAGAGTGCGAGACAGAGAGACAGGCACACAGACAGACAAAAGAAAACAATGGTGAAAGTGAAAAAATGTAAATCAGAACTCGGAAGTGCAAACAAAGAGAACTGCAGAAGGAGAAAGAAGAGAGGAAGGCGAAAGGAGGAAGAAGAGAGGAAGGAAAGAACGACATAATAAATATAAGACTGTTAAGAATGAGGTTCGAGTGGAAGAAAGGAAGAAAAGAAGGAAGGAAGGAAGGAAGGAAGGATTAGACTAGGCGTGCGAAAGAGATAAAAGGAAGAAGAGGGATAACGAGATGAAGGGGAGGGGTAATGAGAGGAAGAGGAAGGAAAGAGAAACAGGGGGATAAAGAGGAGGGGAATGGGAGGAGGAGGGAAGGGGAAAGAGCAAAGTGGGACGATAAAGAAAGATAGAAAGAGAATGAGAAGGAAAGAAGAAAAATTACAAATGAAAATAAATGAAAGAAGAGGGAGAAGAATAAAGCTGAAATAAAGGACAGCCAGGAGAAGTTAGGGGAAAAATCTGGGGGAAGGAAGTGCAGTGGGAAAAGTTTGCCTGAGAGGAGGAGATCAGGGGAGCGAATCGTATCGGGGGGTGGGGGGGAGGGGGGTGTCGAGAATGGGGGAGAGAGGTGTGTCGAGAAGGGGGGAGAGGGGGGTGTAGAGAATGGGGGAGAGTGGGGTGGGGGGAGGGGGTGTCGAGAATGGAGGAAGAGGGAGATTCCAGAGGGGTGAGAGGGAGAGGTGAGGGAAGATGGAGGCACTTATAAGGATCTCACAGTGGGGAAGAAAGACTTGAGAGCGTTATTACAGTAGCTATACCGTGGGTGATGGTGGTGGTGGTGGAGGGGCGAGGGGAAGAACTTGTAGAGATTTTATGGAGCTTCTGGAAAATACATGGGAGTAAAGGGAAGTTTCTGAGATGGTCGAGGGAGAGTAAGGAGAGTTTTTGAGGAGGTTAAGGGAGAGTAAAGAGTTTCTGAGGGGGTCGTGGGGGAGTAAGGAGAGTTTCTGAGGGGGTTGAGTAAAAGTATGTAGAGTTTCTGAGGGGGTCGAGTAAGAGTAAGGAAAGTTCCGAGGGGGAAGTAAGGAGAGTTTCTGATGGGGGGGAGTAAGGAGAGTTTCTGAGAGGGTCGAGAGGGAGTATGGAGAGTTTCTGAGAGGGCCGAGAGGGAGTGAGTGAGGGAGGGAAGATACTGCCACTGGTGTTTAGACTGTCACTGGGGGAGGGAATATAATAGTTAGTGCTACTGGAGTTGCTGGCTGGATTTTGTGAGAGTTATGAGGGAGTTGAAAT
>JAWZYT010006460.1:15000-23160 GCA_034508575.1 Petrolisthes manimaculis | reverse complement strand
TAATAATAAAAAAAGTAAATGTCAATTACTAGTTCATTATCTAGTTTAAATTATACATGGTTTTATTCGAAGCTGAGACAATTTAAGCATTGAGACTGTCGATTCCTTTTTGTTAAAATGGAAAGAAATAAAAGCAAACAGATAGTCAGCAACACCGGCCAGTCGACGCCATCAAACCAGAGACTTCATATAACAATTGTTGTAACTCATGACAGCTGCTCTCCTTTCCCTCTGTACCCCGGGGTGGGAGTCATGGAATATTAAAAAACTTGGATGCAGAGCTGGATTGTCTCGCGTCATAAAGCTGAATTTGTAGCCACACAATCTGGATGACACTGGAATTAAGCCCAACTTTTGTTTTAGGAGGGTGTATGCGTGGCTGTGTATGAACGACTGATTGTTTACAGATTCATAGAAGGTTTGTTGTGTTGTTGTTGCCGCCGCTGGTGATTTGGTAGGTGTTGTGCTGTCGTTGTACTTGGTGCTTTGGCTCTACTGTGTTACTCTGTAGTTGTGTTGATAATGAATGGATTGTTGTTTGTGTCATCTCATTATGTCATTTTGCACCTTATAGTAACATCCATTTCCCCTTTCACACCAAATACAAACCTCACCCACATCCGCTACTAGATCTTTCGTACTGTGTTAGGTGTCAAGACAATTTCAGAGAGAGAGAGAGAGAGAGAGAGAGAGAGAGAGAGAGAAGAGAGAGAGAGAGAGAGAGAGAGAGAGAGAGAGGGACAAGATGGGGACGAGGATGTAGGTGAAGCTTGGCCATGTATTGGATATTGGCCTTTGCTGTTATTGGTACCAGTTACTTACACTGGCTCGGGTAGTTCTTCTTTCCTAGGAGAACAAAAGCGCTCCACGGATGCTTTCACCCTGTGTCCATTGATTGATCTGCTTTGATTTTCGAGTTCAGGAGAGCTAGACTTTTTCTTTACGGTAACTTTTCCTTTGCAGTACTCTCTGGAATTTTGCTCCCCTGTGTTTTGCAAAGAGAGACTTTTCCATTATATACCTTTCTATAAAAATATATTCTCTCATATTTTAGAGCATATTTAATTGAAAGGATATATTGAATTGGACTTCCTAACCCAACTCATTCCTTATTACTGATTTTATTAAGTGATACATGATCGTATCTAATGAAGGGGAAGCAAACCCGATAATTATTTCTTTTATGGAGTGGGGTACAGCAATGTTACTGCTCCTCCATTTATCTTAATTACACCAAGTAAGAGTGATTTATTACGGTATCTCAGGTATACCTTTATTCTGTCTCCCACCACCTGCAAAACACACACACACACACACACACACACACACACACACACACACACACACACACACACACACACACACACACACACACACACACACAAGAGCGTCGTCGTCCTCCCTTCATTGTCATTTGGACGACGTAACTTTCCATATACACAGCCCATAATGAAACTCCTCGTTTATCTTTTAGGCCACGAGTTTGTGATATATATCAAATTAAATGCTTGCAGGTACTTGTATATATTGTATCCGTTGTACAGTCACGAGCACTTATAAGTATCCAGGTGTGCTTCGAATACCGAGAGACAGTAAATAAATACACAATACGTTCTCCATTGGAATTAAGTTCGTGGATGATTTGGACTGTTCAAAGCTTCAACCAAAGTTGTATACATATTAGTGCTCATGACTGTACATTTCCAGGTCACGAGTTAAAATGCGAGATTTGGAGAAGTTTTCCGATAGCGGGCTGAAATAGGAGATTCGAAGCAATATTCTGGTTTAATGTTTAGTCCTGTGGAGAATATTTTTGCATCTGACTGTGAGTACTCTATAACGTGATATCCTGTTATATGATGATTGCTATCTGTTCTTGATGCATGTACAAGTTGGAGTAAAATTTCTGGTTATATGTCTCAAAATTGTGTCCGCGTGAGGGGGACATACACACAAACACTTATACATACATACATGATTATATACATACATAATACCTACAATCATACATACATACATAGGTACCCATAAATATTATTTCATCCTGTCGAAGTAGGAGAAGGTGGAATAGGATAGGAGAGAGTAGGAGGAGAGTAGGAGAAGAGAGTACACCTGCCTGTTTCCCTTGTCTTGTTCACCGCTGTACACGTTCACACTGATCAGCCCACGTGTCTTGGCATCATGTACTGGGAAATAGACACCTGAATCCACCTACCCCCTCCATACCTGAACCCACTCCCCTCACGCACCTACTGTATACACCCACTCCCCTCACCCACTCACTTATTTACCGAATTTATCTCACACCCACCACCTGCTCTCTCTCCTCTCTCTCTCCTCTCTCTCTCTCTCTCTCTCTCTCTCTCTCTCCTCTCCTCTCTCTCTCTCTCTCTCTCTCTCTCTCTCTCTCTCTCTCTCTCTCTCTCTCTCTCTCTCTCTCTCTCTCTCTCTCTCTCTCTCTCTCTCTCTCTCTCTCTCTCTCTCTCCTCTCTCTCTCTCTCTCTCTCTCTCTTCAATATACTTTTTTTCTATCAGTATCTATCTATTTATCTATCTATCTAAGTATACTGGAATAAGCTATACTAAGAAAGTAACAAGTCAATAGAACACTGGAATACTAGAAGGTTAGAAGGTTATCCCACTGTGTAACCCCGCATAATAATGAATATGAACGTTTGACATCCCTCCGTGTAAGGTGTCGTGAACTGTCCCTTACCTGAAACACCAGTCTCAGTGTGTTGTATTATTATATCATTGTGTCAACTCCCACCTCGGATGTCGACTCCACTACACTGTAATCATAGTTTCGTTTTCGTACCAAGTATATACATAACCCGTGTGGAGTAATGATAAACAGAACAGATGAATAGACTCACAAACCCTGCATAATAGTGTACTCTTTATTTTTTTTCCTTTTCTATATCTTTTCCTGCCGTCCTAAACACCTGCGAGCTATCTACCTTACACCTGCACTTCACCTGCCCTGTCCCCCACATCCGCTGTCTCATCCATGCACGTCTGTCTGTCTGTATCTTGCTACACCCTCACTGCTGCTGCTGCTTCTCAATTTGGCTGTCCTTCCATCTTGCTTACACGCTGTCATCCCCTCCTTACCTACACTATATTGTCGCTTTTCCTATTCATCTGTCTTATTGTCTTGTCTTCTATCTATTCACCTGCTCTCTCTCTCTCTCTCTCTCTCTCTCTCTCTCTCTCTCTCTCTCTCTCTCTCTCTCTCTCTCAAAGCACAAACTTCTTTCTTCCCTCCATTTCATTCTTCAAGCACCTCTTCCTCTTTTTTCCCCCTCCACTTCCCGGTCCTGCCTCCCCTTCCTTTACCCACTTCAGAATCCAATCACATCTCTTCTTCCCCTACTCCTACTAAATCACAGTCACATCCCCAGTCTACTATCCCCCAACCCATTACTTCTCTCGACTCCATATTATTCTTACTAAGCAATAATAATCCCCATGTTCCCCCTTCTCCATTTTTCTTGCATGCATTTGCCCAGTTCCACACACTCATAATTATTTCCATTTCCACTTATTTCCCTATTTCCCTTCATTTTCCTATTTCCCTTTCCACTCTTCAGATCCCAGTCACGCCCCCCACCCCCCTTCCTTCCTTCCCTCCCTCCTCTTTTTTCAAGTTCCAATCTCTGTCCCCCCTCTAACCCCCCAACACACGCACTCCCAGACTCCCCTTCTGAGACGTATACTTTATTGATCTAATTTAACCTGGAGCCTCTCACCCCTCCAGCTGCCCTTGCCTTCCTTCTCCACCCACTCCTCCCTCCTGGAAAAAAAGTAAAAAAAGATGAGTTCCTTGCTTTAATTATGCTCCTTCCTCTTGACTCACACGCAAGCCTCGTCCTTATCGGCTTTGTTCGTCCTGGTAATGGAAGTGAGAGTCGGGCTGTCGATAGTTTAGGCTGCGTCACTTATTTTTTTTTAATCATGACTTTTCGGCCTCATCTTTTCTTAATTATTGTATGTTTTGTCTATCTCTTTATTCTCATGTGTGGTAATAAATCTATTGTTACCTGTCGCATGAGGGCTTTGTTTTCTCAGTCGCTTCAGTTTTGCTTGTGTATTTATTATAATTATATTTCAATTTTTTTTAGTAATATTTTGATTACTAGTCAGTCCCGTTTTTACATCTTGCTGTCTGTAGCTGTAGTAAGTTGTTTATTATGGGTATCAAATATTCGAAAACAAAAAATATTTTCCTTTCTGCGTATTATTTAATAACAATAACATTGACCAGTGTTCGCTAATCAACGGTCTGGCATTATCCCTCCGACAGTGCTGATAATTAAGCAACACATACACACTTGCCAGCAATATTAATACTCTAATCACAACTATTTATATATCAACAGTATTTGCCTCCGCCCTAAGAGATTGTAAATTACTCACTGAGATTCCCCACTATAACCAATCATCAAAGCTGATACATCACTCACAAAACAGCAATATTACAGTCACTTATTCTCCTACACATAGTCTATGAAAGACACCCCTACTGCCTGTTATCACACCTAGTAATCCTTCAATAACAAGATGATAACAGGTAATTCACTCACCCTTGGTAATTCCCTCAGTAACAACAACATAACAGGTAATTTGGTTACTCACATTAGATTCACTGGTACTTTGTTTTTAGCATATCTCATTAGGATTCCTACCACGACCTACTGCTTCTACGTCATTTCCACACCTACACTTCTCGTTACGATGTGTCTTTGACTAAAAATAGAAATACTGAGGTGAGATATATTAATGTTGTGAGCCACATTATTTTTTCTTAATTTGTTCGGTCACCCTAAGCTACAACAAATTTATTAATTCACATCACTTTATGTAAACAAATCCAGTGCTATCAACATGGTAAATAAATCTATTCATTTTTTTCAATTCCTTTTCACCGGTGCATTCACCTATAGACTCACTCTTACTTATCAGTGTTAACCTACACTTACTCTAAATTACTGTTTGAATATACTTACTTATCCTTACTGACCTGGACTCACTCACAACTCGGTAAAGGTAAATTAACAAATACCTGCAATACGTGCACACCCATCACTGATTCCAGCTCAAAACACCACCTCACCTACTGTATTTACATCTGGCCATTCCATTCCCACAGCACGTCACACCTGCTCACACACAACCCCCTCCTCCCTCGCTCCTACCTGGCGAATACCACACCAGACTTCCTCTCCCGCTCCTCCCATCTTTCCTTCTATTGTAACTTGTAACATTCTCATCCCACTGTGTATGTGTCTTAATCTCCTTTTCCTCTCGCCTTTCCCTCATTTTCTCCCATCCCACCCTTGGTTTTCTTTACAGCTCCTTCGATACTTATGCTCATTCTTTTCATCATCTCCTGCCACCCCAAGCTTCTCATCCCCCCCCAAGTCTCTCATCTCCCCCTCCCCCGACAACTTCTTTCCTTACCCCTCTCACCCACACCCCTGCTATCCTCCCTTCTCCACTCCTTCTCTCACCTTGCTCTTTGTCACGGGACCACCTTGACCTTGAACCTGGCGCGGGAATGACCTTTGCTGGCGACCTCTAGGATACTGCCGGCCCCTGACCTGTTATTACGCACTTCCTCCCCCGCACAATAATAAGTGAAAGGAATCCCGATTCCATTCTGCATATATCGCCCATCCTTCTTTTTATATATATGTTATAAATGCAAGAATGTTTCTGCTTCTTGCTTTTGAAATGATAAAAATCAAATATATGTTTCTTTTCTCTCTTTTGTTCTAAAAATAGAACAAAACGGATAGCCATCTCTCTTGTCCAACATAGTTTTAATTTATAACCATTGAAATGTCCTATCGTTCTGTGACTTTTAAAGACTCAAGGCTCCATATTACATTAGAAAAATATTCATCATTATTTTATCTTTAAATGATGATGGATGGGGACTTCGAGAAAAACTCCTATTCTTTAAAAATGACTCGAAGGAAATGACAATAATATGATTTTTCCGTTATATGGAAAAGATTAAGCACTTCCTCCTTCCCCTCCACCCCTAATGCCCTGCAGTTTTGCGCTTACCTTGTTCTCGCTGGGATACTGAAGGAGGCACCACCCTGGGCATATTAACCCCCTCCCCATCAACCATTCCTCGGTGATCGGAAAAATTGTGAAGAGTAAGGAAATATTTTAAGGATAAGAGGGAAACCATATTATTAAGAGGGTAAAGAAGAGGATGATAAAAATAAAATAAAAAGAGATAAGAGACCGATATACTCTTACAAAAATATGTGGGAAAATTGGGGTCTGAGGAAAAATAAGACGAAAGGAGCATGAAAATGGAACGTCAGATTTACGTTAAGAAGGTTTTAAAAGAGAGGGAGAGTAAGTTGCTGAGAGAGAGATTGGACGAGGGTGCATGGATGAAGAAGAAGGGGAGAGAAAAGTTAGGATGGGAGGAAAACGGGAGAGAATGCTAAAACAGGAGATAAATAATTGAAAGTGTGTGAGGGGAAGAAGAGGGAAGGAGAACAGTGTCGTATTGGATCTATTATTCCACTCAACACAAATTATTTCCTCCACACCACCGTCAGTCAGTCTGTCTTTTGTCTGTTTTTTCTGTCTGTCTGTCTTTATTTCTGTCTGTCTCTTTATTTCTGCCTTACTGTCTGTCTGTCTGTCTGTCTGTCTCGGGAAAAAGGGATTGAAATGTTGTTGATATATAATGTTGGGCTGAAATTAATGTTGTTGATAATTATTAAGTGGGGTATCAATAGGAACTTGGGAACCTGTCTGGGAACTGAAGGTCACCGATTCCTCCAAACCTTACCATGAAACTGACTCACTTCAACACAAGAAATATTATCTCTTTGGAAATGTAGGGATCACCTTGGGTTGAATAATAATGTTAGTTACTTACTGTAGTTTACATATATATGGTATACCGGTAACTATTAAGTCTTTCCTTTTTTTCAATTATTTGTCTCCCACGTACAAAATATATTGGTATTTTTTTCATTAATATACAGTAAAGCGTAAATCCACCTTATTACATGCATCCATTTACTAAAGGCCCAGCAAATTACCGGTACTCGAAGTATTCACTCAAATTAAGAAGTATAGCCAAAATAAAAGAGTGGTGGTTCTAATGATTCTCAAGACTCTAGTACAGTGAAGGAGGAATTGTGATGACAACTCAAGCGTAAACTATAATAACCCCATGGCAATTTCACTATAAGTAAAACACTCACTACCTGTCTGTCTGTCTGTCTGTCTGTCTGTCTGTCTGTCTGTCTGTCTGTCTGTCTGTCTGTCTGTCTGTCTGTCTGTCTGTCTGTCTGTCTGTTTCTCTACCTGCCGACGCCATTATCTCCCAAGACTCTTACAATGCAGGGCAACGAGCATCACTGTCTTTTCCTCTAATTATGGAATGTGGCTTGTGGTACATTTTCCTTACCTTAATGTGACACACTTTCCTTCACAAACACAGGCTGACCAGTATAGTGTGACCTAACCTAACCAAAGCAAAGCTGCCTGAACTTGACCTAAAACTATATTTACAAGTCTTGTCGTACCTACCTAAGCTAGATTTATGTTGCCACTCTTGAACTTATAAATTTGTCTACCTAACCATGAGAGAGATGGGACATGGGGCGTCGCAGGTTGGAGTGAGTGCTTGCTAACCTGTTTTTCCTGCGGATGGCGTCAATTATCGGAGGCAGCAGGACGTGTTGGTATGAGGCTTTGTTATTGTAGCAGTGCCCTCCCTCCCTACCCTACCCTGCCCTCATATCATTAAGCTTATTTTTCTTAATAAGGCCTATTTTGTACTCGTCGGTGATATTTGTTCTCAATAGGTTTTTCGGATCTGCACTGCAACCTTTTTTTCTCCCACCGTGACATAAGATCGGAACAGAATACACGGTTCCAGGACTGACTTCAAAGTGACTTCCATCCTTCAAGTTACGACCAAGAGTGTGTGAGATTCAAAGTGTTTTCCTTTATAATGTAAAATATGATAGAATTGTTATATTATCAAATAAATGATAATAATACCCAATTTTCCATCGAACTAAGCTTATCTAAACATCATTTGAAAATATTTTTGTTGTGTTTTCCCGCTTATAGTTTTATATACTCTATAATCGTTGCCTTTTTTATTTTTTT
>JAWZYT010006460.1:0-12500 GCA_034508575.1 Petrolisthes manimaculis | reverse complement strand
CCCACCAGGTCTATATATCAACTACTCCATTCTCCTGCTCCACTTGATCTATAATGCTGTCAAATTGTGTCACACTTTAAATCATTACCTGGTTCCTTATACAACTAACTCCCTCTTGAATTTGCATACCTTTTCTTGACACTAGTTATATATCTTTCATACCTTCTCCCTTTACTCTTGTTCTTATTTTATATTTCCTCCAATATCACTCACCATGCATGAAAAGTAATTAATCCTTATCTTTCCTATTTCCTCATAATTAATTATATCCTGCATGTGTGTCCTGGTTCTAATAATGTAGTGTGTAAATATTTCCTCCTTAACATTCATTCCCTTTCCTCAATCTCAATTCCCTTTTCTCACATTCCCAACCCCATGTTCTCTTTCCATTTCCTCGTCACACTAATGAGCTCTCCCAAATTTTCCCGTCACATTTCTATACTCCCTCAGTTCTCTATTTCGTGTTTTCATGTTATTTATAATCCTCTTTTTTTCTTTTTTCTTTTTCTTATAGTTTCCTCCCTCCTCTCTTTATCTCCATTCTCTCCATCTTTATCCTCTCTCTATCCAACTTACCTCTCTTTAACTCTCCTCTCCTTTCTTCCCTCCTCTCTTTATCTCCATTCTCTCTATTTTTCTCCTCTCTATCCTACTTTCCTATCCTCACCTCTCTTTAATAACTCTTCTCACACTGGTATGGTCCTCCTTCACCGTCTTCTGCAGGTGATAGTATTGCGAAGAGACCTCATGGTGGCGTCCTTGTAGCTCCTCATCCTGTGGTCCTTTATGGAATGGATCCCTTATACGAGAATCACCCCGAATCATAAAGGAATAGACGACGCAATGAGAAACACATACGAAGGGCTATTACTCCTGTATATAGTGTTGGGGTATCGCTCAAATGTATATATGTACCCAAGTCAAAATGTCGCTTGCTTGTCTAAAAACACCATCATATACAATTAATATGCATATAAAACCCTTCATTGTGGTAACTATTAAAATCATACTAAATCATTGAAACAGGCAGTTGTCTGGCTATATATTATCCTTAGTGGTTGTCTTTTATCTTTAATTATTGCCTTAGAACATCCTACAGTAAATAAATAAAATATATTTTCCACAGTATTTTTTTTTTTTTTTTTTTACTGGTTGTGTCGTGTTTGATCATTTTAATTTTTACTCGTATGTTTTCATCTCGGTGATACTGTAATTTTCATGGTCAGGTTTTAACCCTAGGTAGAATTTATTAAATGATCAAATATTTAAACCATATTTATCCCCTACCATTCTACCTATACTATATATTTTAAGTCTTAAGTTCAGTTTAATTAGCCAATACTTAAACAATATTTTATAGATGATGTAGTGTAGTGAATCGTTATGTAAGCACCAATTCTCTTACAGAAATTGTCTTTATGAAACATCTCGTCACGCTATGTTTTCCATTAACTTTATTAACACTTCAAGCTCTAAAAACTTCGTCCATTCATGCTCTCTGATAGTTAACCTGAGACAAACCCCTCTCCCCCCCCCTCCTCCTCCCCCTCCCCCTCACTCACTACCTTCAGGAGCATCGATTATCGGTGTCTCATTCTTCACCCTAAATCACCCAAAGAATTTTCCCTCCTCCTATTTTTGTCTGCTCTTTTTCTTAACAGTTTTGATTTATGCTTTTAGTTGTTAGCTTGATGGTCATAGAGGAGTTGGATGGAAATATACAACTAACTTTAAGGGAACTGAGGTAGATAATAAGTTTGAGAAATATTAATATATAATTATGACCTGTTTAAAGCAGTCGATTTTGTTTTATAATTATTATTGTTTATGCTGTTTCCGATGTTGTTAGTATCGTGATTGCTTCTTTATAACGTTTTAATTTTATCGTGCATCATTAAATAGAGGTCATTTCTGACTTTTTCAGATCCCCTTTCCCAAATAAAGCTTTACTGAATTAATGGGTTTAGAACAACTTTAGAATAATTGACAGTAATGCGATAGTGGAAGTATTCGTTACAGATAATTTAAATACAGATATCAGTCATTGTTCGTTGATTTTTAACATTATACATTTGATTTTAAATATATTAATTTATTCATAGTGCAAAGGAGCAAGTAAATGTTTTATGTCTTCTATGTTTACAGATGTTTCTGTATTTAACGTGTGTAAGAGAAACGCTACTCAATCGAAAGAAATACAAGCATTGAAAAGTTGTTGTTGTTTTAATAAGGAACATTGTAAGAATGGGATCAAATGATGGCAAATAATTCATAGTTAAACAGTAAAACCTCGGGATTTTCATGACGCGACAGTCTAAGGGTAAGAGACTTGGCCAACATTGCTAGATGCAGAAATATTGTTAACTTAGTGTTCCAATAGTGTTCTAAAATCCGTCAACTAACCAACGTGACTGTCGAAAATGAAATTTCAAAGAAAAAACGAAATAATGTATAATCCTAAGATTTTTAAAATGTCCGGATTGATTGTCAACTTATTCCTTCACTGAGTCGATATCAAAAGTGTTATTGATTTTATTTTTATATCCACATGAACATACTAGATTCAAGAAAAAATAGAGAAAGATAGTGAGAAACAATAAATGTGTGCGAGTAATAAAGATGACAACATGATCAACTGCATTCGGGTGGGTGGTGCTGCAGACACGATAATACACCTGGACTTGACTGACAGCATAACACTCGCTCACACAGGCAGGCCATTCCAAGGATTATGTTTTAGACCCATGTGTGTATATACTGTATTTTATATCATATACTGTATTTTTTGTAGACCCATTTGTGTATTATACTGTATATGTTATAGACCCATTTGTGTATATACTGTATTTTATGTTGTAGACTCATGTGTGTATATACTGTATATGTTGTAGACGTATTAGTGTACTGTATATTGTTATAAATATCATGTAATTTTTTTATAATCTATTGTATATAGGCATATAATATTATATATCATAGATCAAGAAAAAATAGCTAAACTCGAAAATAAAGTAGAGAACCTGGCGGCCAGCTGGAGTCCACCACCATGCCGACCACCTCCACGCGTCGTGTTGAGGGTAATGTCTCTCCAGACCACAACATGACCCTATAAATCCCACACCATTTTAGAACACCTGGACCCACTGACACACTGAACATACATACATACACCTTCCTTTTCCATTGTCCTGCTTTTCCTTTACTCTTTTTCTTCCCTGTCATTCAAAATTTATTCTCTCCTCGTTTTCTCTTCCTTTTTCCTTTCGCCACTTTCTTTTTTCTCCCTTTCTCTCTTCCTCTGTTCCCCAGTCGCTATTCCATTAAGCTGTATCATATATCTTCCTATGTTTTCTCTTTTCCACGCCTAATGCTCCCGATTTTTCCTATTGTCAAAGCCTCTCCTTCATATTGTATTCTTTCCCACTTTGTTTTTTTTGCTTTAGGTTATTCCTTCCTCCTCCATTCACTTAATCCTAGTCATTCACTCCCTCCCTCCCAGTCATGCACTCACTCCTAGTCATTCACCCACGCAGTCATTCACTCACTCCCAGTCATTCACTCATTCCCAGTCATGCACTCACTGCCAGTCATGCACTCACTCCCAGTCATTCACTCAATCCCAGTCATTCACTCACTCCTAGTCATGCACTCACTCCCAGTCATGCACTCATTCACTCACTCAGTCATTCACTCACTCCTAGTAATTCACTCGTACAATCGTTAACCAATGCAACAACTCATTCATCCCTACAATCAACCGGGCATTCTACCTACCCTTACTACCAGTCACTGCATACTACTGCTTTTTAGTTGCTCAAGCGTACACGTACATATTCCTATAATCATTCATTCACCCTCTAACTCCTTCGTCTGTTCACAAAATATGCTGCGTGTCCTGCCTTCTTCTTTATCGTGTCCTACCTTCTTCTCTATCTTGCCGTCATTCTATCTATCCCTCTCCTTCTTCTTATATTTGCTCCACCTTCCAGCTTCCCTACCACTTTCGTAGCGTTTTCCTTCGCTTCTTACACTGCTCATTACTTACACTGCAACATCCTGCTCCCTTTTTCTTTCTTTGTACACTCTTCTGTCATTTAATATTCCACGTACACACCCCTTCCCTCTTCATTCTCTCCCTCCCTTTCTCTGACCATTATTCTTTGTATCACCTTTCTTATCTTTCTCTTCCATTCTCAATACCTCGCTCATACTTCTCTTCCTCCCTCATTCTCATTCCCTTCTCACTCTTCCCCTTTTCTTACATCACTCTCCCCATTCCTTCCAAGTATTTTCTCTCCTCTCACCACCCCTCCCTGCATCTTACCTCCATCCTCCTCTGCATCCTTCCCCCCTTCACTTGCATCACTCCCCCCCCCCCTCCACTCCTTCTAAGCATCTTCTACCCTCCTCCCTTCACCCCTCCCTCCCTCCCTTCTCCTCACCTGCATCTCTCCCTCCTCACTTCTCCTTCTCTTCCCCCAAGGCGTGAGTGAGACCAGGTGGCAAGCGTACACCGGCTTTATAACCTTGCTAGACCAGCCCTCAGCTTGCTTCTGGCGTCTCCCGGCCTGGCTGGCGGGCCAACTCTGGCAGGACAGGCGGCACAGAGGGGGGAGGAATGGGACGAGAGAGGGAGGGGAAGGAATAGAGGAGTGGGAAGAATGGGGGATAGACGGCACAAAAGGGGGGAGAACAGGGACGAGAGAGGGAGGGGAAGGAAAAGAGGAGTGGGAAGAAGGGGGATAGGCGAGGGAAGGGTGTGTGAAGGAGAGAGCGATGGGATGAGAATAAGAAATAAAGTATTGAGTAAAAATATGGTTGTAGAAAAAGATTGGTGTTGTAGGAATGAAGGACCTGTTGAAAGAGGAGAGAGGTTAATCGACGAATAAGAGGAGAATTATAAGGAACTGTAGAAAGTAAAGAAAGCGTTGATGATATTAAAACAGTTTAAGATTAAGAGCACAGGTTGAAGAGAAAACAAAACATTAGGAGGCAATGCCGATTATGATGTGATTATGTATCAAAAGTTTATTAACAAAATTATGAAGTGCCCTGTAAATGCTACTCAACTTGACATGGCTTCGTATGACAACTCGTTCATTGGATTATCATTAGAGGTTGATGGCTTAGTATTCATGTTTTACTAACGTGAAACACATAACGAAAATAGAAAAGGGGAAGTAATGGTTTTGGGAGGAAGGTTCAGATAGATTAGAAAGAGAAAGAGACAGATGCATGGATTGATAAGTAAACAGCGGATAGATAGATAGAGAGATAAATAGAAGATGGACAAAATTTTGAAATCCTTTGATATTAAATTTATAAAGCCAAAGCTCTAAAATTGAAGAGGAAATCAACTAGAATAGTTCAAGTCACTATGTACGATAAAAATAATGCAACAACTTTACTAATGACGGGCTAGTGAGAAGTAAGAGAGACACGGCGGGAATGAGTGCAAGGGAAACTCGAGAAATTGAAGCAAAAACGGAGGAAATTGATCGCCTGGGTGTCAGAAAAAGTGGCTGGAGAGTCACACACTTTGCTCGGAGGTGATGGAGGAAAGTGAAAGTCGAGAGTGAGAGAGGAGAGGTGAGCAAAGAATAGGAGTGAGAGTGTGAGTCGAGAAAACTGTGAACAGAGAGAGGGAGGTAGTGAGGCGTAAGTGAAGGAAAGTGTGACTATTGAGTTAATGTTTGGATGCATGGAAAGGGAATATATATTATTAGAGGGAATGAATAGATTGGAAATGAAAAGGTACGTGAATTATTTGCATGGTTAACATGAAATGAATAAAACAGGTAATAAGTGTACCTATATAAATTGATGGAAAACCAAAAGGAAAGAGAAAGAAAGGTAGATAGAACATACTGCAAGAAATTAGAAAATACTGTAGACTTGATGGTCCAATAGAGGCAGGTCCTGAGTTAGAAACAATCATTGATATATCAGTCTATTTATCCTCTTTTAAAAGCTATAAGTATATTTTGCGTTTAGTACTTCATGGGAAAGTTACATGCAGAGGTAAACAGAAAAAGAGATGTCAGAGCAAACAGACAAAACTATAATTAGAGCAGAGGGAGATAACTGTGATGAGGTCCGTGCAGAATCCGTAGAGCATTAGTAATCTTGGTAGGACAGGGGTAATAGGAGGACTAATGGGTTAAAAATAGACACATTAAAGACAGAAAGAGTTTCGTTGAAAAAACCTCGGTGTCCTTTAATGATATTCTGGGGCCCCAAAAAACATATTTTCTGGTAATAACATAGTGATATGATTTGTCCAGTGATTCAGAGTTCAGCTATAATATTACAAGGGATAGGTTGGAGAAAATAGAATAATGTAAACGAGAACGAGACATGTAAGTAAGATTATTCAAAGGAAATCAGGATTAGGCAAGGCAGAGGAAGTGGGACTTGGGTTATTGATGGTAGGGATGATGGAACAGGGGTTAAGTACGATAGCATACGGGTGAAGGAAGGTATTGGTAGGAAGACAGTTGTTAATAGGTTAAAAGATGAGGCAGTGTATTCTAAGGTGAAGGAAGGAACACAAGGGAGAGAGATAAGTTTGAAATGACGGGAGTAATAGGGTAAGGGTTAATGAGGGCAATAATAGGGACGCTGGGATGAGAGAGGAGAGGGATGAGCGAGGGATAACAGGGGTGAGACAAGGGCAAGGTAGGAGTACTGGGGTGAGGATGGACAGGAGTGATGGAGAGACGACACAGGTGAGAGACAATGATGGGGTAGGGGAACAGACAGGGATAAGGGGGACGTGGGTAAAGGGGTAAAGAAGTATGGCTCTGAATACTAAAAGGTGAAGGAGGACTAGAGTGAAGGAAGGAAGGAAGGAAGACAAGATGAGTCAAGGTAAGGTTAGGGAGGTTGTACAGGAGTGAGGGAGTGGGCGGGACACACCTAGCTTGTATACTACCCTCAACACGACACCAGCTGGTCTGCCTCGCCTCGCCTCCCTCCTACAACCTGCTTCCACTCCCAAGAGACCTGCTGCCCCCCCCCCCTCCTCCACCACCACCACCACTATTCACAACTTGCCGGCTCCTGTCCCTCACTCATACCCTGCCTCACAATCCATCCTGACTCACCTTCCACTCAAACCACACCTCACTCATGCAGACTCACCATCCATACCTCCTTACAATCAAACCTTGCCTCACAATTCACCCATCACACACACACTTTGCTTCATAATTTGTCTATACCTCATACTCAAACCCTGCCTCTCACTAACGCACATTCCGCCTCACACACTGTTTCAGAGTCTTCGCTCACTCCTTCCTATAATATGCTTTTGTCTCACAATTATTTCATTTTTTCAAAAGTGTTTATATGGGCCTCTAACATAACAATGCATTGGCTCACAACTATTGTGCAAATAATTATGATTGTTGTAAAGTAGCAACAATAAATATCTCATTGATGAAAAATGAAGATGAGATTTTGGTGTAATCCTACTAAATAGTCTGGATTTTCTGTTGTATATAATTATTATATATACACGTGAAAAGCAATGCTCTTGATATTTTATGTAACGGTATGAAGTAATGATAAACAATAGTTTTATAACCAAGATACACCTTTTGGAAAGGACCACGAATTGGAGCCAGGTTTGCGTTTGGCTAAACATGAATCACTCTGCCTATATTGTTTAAATTATAGGTTGGTCTTTATACTGTTTCGGGCCTGTGGAAAGTACAGCTCCTCAACACTTCCAATGACAGCCTGTTGACAACGTGGCCATTATATTGTTTGTTAACTCTTGCATGGTTATAGATATTCCAGTGAGAAATATTTGTCGTCTCCTCCACGGCTGCGGGGATGGGTAGACATCGGCCAGGATATTTTTGAGTCAGGTTGGATGTCTGCTCACTTCATGGTGATGTTGTCATGAAAATCTTACATGGTGAATTTTCAACCATGAAACTGTAAAAAATTACATCCTGAGGTAGTTTAAAAGTCATATTAGAAAAGTCAATTTATAATATATCCTTTTACCTTATCATAGCTTCTCAGTTTAAATAAAATATACATTTTTACTGCAATTAACTTTAGACATTTTAGTTACTCTGGCTGTACGCAGTCTGTCGGAGCTTCTATATTTTTTCATACACCAGTTTGGTCAAAACCTGATTCTGTGACATTGAAGGCTCGTATTGCCCAGGAGAAAAAGTAGCCATGGAAGGTTTTAACTCAGTCCACATTTTTAACATCTATTCTTTTTTGGTGTCTGCACATCATCTCATAAATGTACAAAACTTTTTACTCAGTTCGTGGCAGCAAACTCTGCGTGCCTGTATACCTTCCCGAATCCTTTTGGGTCTCTCTCTCTCTCTCTCTCTCTCTCTCTCTCCTCTCTCTCTCTCTCTCTCTCTCTCTCTCTCTCTCTCTCTCTCTCTCTCTCTCTCTCTCTCTCTCTCTTTATATATATATATATATATATATATATATATATATATATATATATATATATATATATATATATATATATATATATATATATATATATATATTTTTTTTTTTTTTTTTTTTTAATTATTATTCTCAGTTCCCGTTAATTTGGCCTCACCTTCTCAGTCTGGGGTACAACAGCCACAAGGCGTCCAATTCACTCGTAGTAATAAAGAGGACACGTTGACTGCTTAATGCACCATTGACTTCTCTGTCCTGGTGGGTGTCTGCATATGCATGTCAGGTTAGGGAGTAAGACTGAGATGAAGAACAGGCTCTTTGGAGGCGTACGATTGTGTGTTTCTGAGTTATATGTAAGCTCTGAGAGCGTCGACGATAACTTCTTAAATGCTACAAGGGGACTCCAAACCTACAGAAACGCTTGTCTCTAAATAAACTCGTTTGTGTATTGTATTTACCTCAGTGCTTTTGATATGGGGGTTACTGTAGGCACAATAGTTGGTGTTGGTCAGTGTAAAATGTATACTACATAATAATATTCTTCATTGTTGAGACGAGGTTGCTGTGTTATCATACTGAATAGTGCTCTGATATATATTCTGACACTGAATAGGCGCTAAATCTTCCTTGATATATATACGTTACGTGTACATCACCTGCATATCAGATTATTTTTCAGGTTGGCTAAGATATATGTTGTCCAGAATTACACCTCGTCTATTCGATCGAGAGATAGCATTAACTTAGCTGGGCCGTTTGTGTTTTTCATACATACCTGCTTGACAGGGGATTGAGAATGCTGATCCACAGCTTTGTCCAGCAGATGTGTATAAACAAACACACACCTTCCTAATAATTATATCGGACAATGTTTGCAATCCGGTGGTTCAACTTGAACGAATTTGACTTTCTGTTATCTGACTAATATACAATATTTGGTACCGATTGAATACACCGAGGTAGAACAAAATAGATTTGTGATTTTCATCAGATTCAAGGGACCAGCAAAAAAAAAAAAAAAAAAAAAATAGAAAAAAAATAGAAAAAAAAACCCGGCGAGAACGAAAAGTAAAGTGATCCTAACATCTTCTGACGGTGAAGACCAACAATATATTTGATGATAGAGAGTTTCTTGTCTGTGAAGCGAATCCTTGTCTCGCTCGGGAAGAGAAAATAAATATATTTACGGTTGTTAAGGATCGATCGTGTCATGGCCGGAGTTCGATTTGTAGGATAAAATCTTCTTGTCGGCCAACTGGAGACTACCTATACTCTAAAGTGAACCAAGAAGCAGCACTTTATTGTGGCATTGTTTGGTGAAATCAGAATCCTTCAATTCAAACAACATTGCAAGATTTTGAGATGGTTTGTTGGTTTGTTGATGAGTTCGTTACAAAAGTTTATCTCGAGCATCACAAAAGGCAACACTACAAAAAAAAAAAAGAAATATTTCCTCTTCACGCTTCTTTTGTGAACATGGAAATATTGCGTTTTTATTGCTTTATAATTATAAAAGACAATATAGAGAGAGGAGCGCATCCATCAATATTACACGATTTAGCGGTTCAATATTCAGAGGTGTGTACATAACATTGTGATACAAGCTTTCAAATCATAATTTTAAATCACAGCTCTTAAAAATGTATAGAATTTTTTGAAGGTGTTAATTTTTGAGATACTTTAACGTTACAATAAAGATATTTATCTGTCACAAATTTGGTAATATATATTTGGTAATATAGATGAATCGAACAAAAATCTAATTATCATAAGTAAATTCATCAAATGATATTCATAATAAATCCAACCTTCACTTGTGGTTGTATCTCAGGTAATGCCAGGCAGGGAGGAGACGAATGACCTCAGGTGTACACAAGACTCCGGACTTCAAACTTAAATCTCACACTGGCAACTCTTATTAAATTTATCTTAACATCTGGTAACTTTTGTCCTGCTGCTGCTGCTGCGTCTCGGTCTCCACCCATCCTCCCCTCCACCACCACTTCCTCCACCACCTCTTCTTCATCTTTCCCCGTCTCCTCCAACCCCTTCTCCACCACTTTCGTTCTCTCCTCCTCCTCCTCCTCCTCCTCCTCCTCCATCTCGTCGTCTTGTCGATGAGTGGTGAGGTAAGATTTTATTTTAGTTTGTGTGTGTTTTTTTTCACCACCTCCCTCCTCTTCCTCCTCTTTCTCCTTCTCCTCCTGCTCCTCCTCCTCCTCCTTCTCCTCCTCCTCCTCCTTCTCCTCCTCCTCCTCCTCCTCCTCTTCTTCTTCTTCTTCTTCTTCTTCTTCTTCTTCTTCTTCTTCTTCTTCTTCTTCTTCTATCGTCCCCCATTTCTCGTTCCTTCCCTTTATCTTTGTCTTATCCACTTGTTTCGTTGTTATCGTGTTCATGTTACTTGTTTATATCCTCTTTTCTTATCGTCATCTTCACTGTCTATTCCTCCTCCTTTTTATTTTTTCGTCCTCTTCTTCCTCTTGCCTATTGTACTGTACCTCCTTCACTTATTACCTTCTTTCAATCCCCCCCCTCTCTTCCCTTTATTATTTAATTGCTTTCCTTTTTATTTTTATTTACTAACTCTCCAGCATCTTTACCAAAACCCCACCACCCCACCTCCATACATCTCCACCCCACCTCCACACTACCACTTCCACACCTCAACCACCTCCACCCATCTCCACCCCACCTCCACACTACCTCCTCCACACATCTCTACACACCTCCACCCATCTCCACCCCACCTCCACACTACCTCCTCCACACATCTCTACACCACCCCCACCATCTCCACACCTCTCCACACCCACCTCCACCCATATCTACCCTTCCTCCACACTACCACCTCCACACCTCCATACTACCACCTCCTTACATCTCCACTCCATCTCCACACTACCACTTCTACACCTCCCCACCCCACATCCACACAACCACCTCCACCCACCTCCACACCTCCACCGTGCTGCCGTCTAGCATCTGGTGCAGCGAGGAGCAGGAAATACAAAATAGATTAGTAGCTTGAGGCGTCGCAGGGTTGGCCAAGTAGGTGTTTATACCACACTTTGTGCCCACTGTCCCCCCTAATGTTGGTATTTATTTCATAACTTTAATGTCTATAAATAGGTAAGTGGCAGTTCTTACTCTCCTCAAAACTATATCTAGACATGAGTATAAATGTTGTTTCTCCTTCGTGACGAATAAAATATGTATTCGTTTTGTACTTCTAGGTGCTGTATTTATATTATTATCAAAGTTCCTGGATGTAAGTAGGATATGTCTATATTTTCAATATTTAACACTCACCTAATGATTTATACCAACCTATCAGTTTTAGTTAATACAGTAGGTATAATCGTAATGCTACTTAAGATATAGATGAATGCTGTACCCTAACATCTTGTTATGAAGATGTACTTTTTGTAACTATTCTTTTAGCTATAATCATCAATATCCCCAACCTTCAGGCACTTACACAGTCCTCTTATTAATGTGTAACGAGAAGAAAATGAAGAAATTTAACTGAATTAAAAATGAAATTTAAAACATTTAATTAAAAATAAAATTTTAAACATTTATTGAAAAATAAAATTTAAAACATTTATTCTTAGTAACCAATTCGAATTTACAAATTTCTAAAAACTATTACAGGAAAAGAACAACTGTGTGGATGTAAATTGTCTGTTGGTGTATTTTGAGGGGATCAGGGTGCTCCATTTTTTCAACAACACCATATATATATAGGCCCTGTAAGCCCCCTTTTATTATTATAAGAATACGTGCCCAGAGGTGGTGTGTCGGCCTGGCCCCCTCCCTCACGCCATCCTCTCATTACCCGTCATTACCAACTTGACTCTCATTGGGTAATCGTCAGTGTGTACCCCGCTTAGCTCCTAACTCAGGCCCTCGCCCAGCATCTATCAACAAGACCAAAAGGCTTATATTGTTCCTGAGATTGGTCAGTGGTCTTGATGGTGATTATGCGTACCCCGGCCCATAGTCAGGTCATCTTAACGAGTATGTTGTGTCTGCCATTACTTTAAAGGTCGTGTGTATGTGTGTGTCAT
>JAWZYT010006459.1:20000-26148 GCA_034508575.1 Petrolisthes manimaculis | reverse complement strand
ATTGACCACGACTGTTACCTTGTAGTAAGACATACACCCGTAAGTTTTAAAAAAAAATTGAGGGCTCTTACTGGAGCTCTATGAACCCTCCAAATAATCCAGGCCACACAAAACGCTTCAGTGTTTCGAATAGGGGAATCTGTTGCCCTGGAGTAGTTTTGGAGAATTCATAGAGCTCCAGTAAGGGCCCTCAAATGTTTTAAAAACTACGGGTGATAGTGATCTAATGAGCCCTAAGTAGACTAGCCTACTCCCCCTGAAAATGAAAGGAAAAGTTTGGAAAAGCATTTTTATTTTGAGTTCTGATTCAACTCTCTCCTTTTTATTCTCTCTCTTTCTCATACACACACACACATTTTTTCTCTCTCATACACACACACACACATTCTCTCTCTCTCTCTCTCTCTCTCTCTCTCTCTCTCTCTCTCTCTCTCTCTCTCTCTCTCTCTCTCTCTCTCTCTCTCATACACAAACACACACGCTCTCTCTCTCGCTCACACACAAACACATTCTCTCTCTTTCTCTCTACACACACAAACACTCTCTCTCTCTCATACACACACACTCTCTCTCTCTCATACAAACACAAATACACACACTCTTTCTCTCTCATCACTCACACACACACACACACACACACCACACACACACACACACACACACACTCTCTCTCTCTCTCTCTTCTCATACACACACACAAACACTCTCTCTCTCATTCACACACACTCTCTCTCTCTCATACACACACACACACAAACTCTCTTTCTCTCAGACACACATTTTTTTTTCTCTCTCTCTCACACATACACACACACACTCTCTCTCTCTCTCTCTCTCTCTCTCTCTCTCTCTCTCTCTCTCTCTCTCTCTCTCTCTCTCACTGTTCCTCCCCCCATCACTGTTTCTCACTGATAACAAATAGTGAATGTTGTGGTAGTTTCTCTCTCTGTTGTTAGGCTAATCTTTTAATTAATCCTCTTTATTCTCTGATAATAGATGAGAATACAAAAGGAAGATAGAGAGGTACAGATGAATACAAAATAATACATGGGAATACAAAGGAATGCAAAAAATACAAGGGAATACATTTTTCTACAATGGAATGCAAACAAATGGCAATGGAATACATTTTAATACAAGGAAATACAATTGAATACAAATTACATGGAATACAAAAGAATTACAAACAAATACAAAAAGAATACGAAGAAATACAAGGGAATGCAAATGAAGATAGAGAGGTACAAATGAATACAAAAGAATACATGGAAATATAAGGGATTACAAATGAATACAAGGAAATACAAAATAATACAAAATAATACAAGGGAATACAAAAGAATACAAGGGAATACAAAAGAATACAAGGGAATAAAAAAAATACAAGGGAATACAAAGGAATACAAAATAATACAAAATGAATACAAAATGAATACAAAATAATACAAAAGAAATACAGAGGAATACAAATAAATACAAATAATACAAAATAATACGAAGAATATAAGGAAAAAGAAAATACAGAGTAAAAATACAAGAATAACAAATAACTACAAAATAATACAAAATAATTCAAATGAATACAAAAAAATACAAGGGAATCTCGCACCCCCCCTAACACCCCCCCCCCCCCCCCAAGCCTGTCCCCTACTCCAGCACCCCTTATAAATGATACTTGCTTACGTTAGTTGTATAATTATTATATTTTTTTTAATTATTTTCCTTATTACTTGATCGAGTCTTTTATGTGTGTGTATATTCTTTCGTCTGTGTGTCTCTGTGTTTGTGTGTGTTCTTTCGTCTGTGTGTGTGTGTGTATTCTTTCTCGTCTGTGTGTCTGTGTGTGTGTGTGTGTTCTTTCGTCTGTGTGTGTGTGTGTGTGTGTGTGTGTTCTTTCGTCTATGTGTGTGTGTGTGTGTTCTTTCGTCTGTGTGTGTATGTGTATGTCTGTTTGTCTGTGTGTGTGTGTATGTGTGTGCTTCATTCCTTCGTATGTGTGTGTGTGTGTGTATGTTTTAGTATATAGAGTAATAGTAATAACTTTTCTCCAGTGCATTAGTTTAATTCCTTTATTTATGTATTTATTTATTTATTTATTTATTATTTCATTTATTTATTTATTTATTTATTTATTTATTTATTTATTTAGAATACTATGATTAATACATAAGATTCATTAATTAAGAAACGATTAAGGGGGTGCGGGAGTAGGGGGACAGGCTTGGGGTGGGGTAGAAAGCCTGTCCCCTATTCCCGCACCCTCCATAACCCCCCAAGCCTGTCCCCTACTCCCAAAACCCCTTAATATTTCTCAAATATCCACCTATTCTTTCCTTCCATCGTAGTAAATATATTGGTAATAAAGAACAACACGTGTATGATTTTGCAGCACCTCATAATAATAATAATAATAATAATTGAGGGGGTTGAGTTGACGTAAGGTGTTGTTGTATGATTATATTTTGATATGATACTGATTTATTTATAAGATGGAAGGAAAGTTGTCGTGGATATTTGATTGTGGCTGTATCCCCTTAAGGACCCTGTGATCGTGTATGAAAATTGGAGGCTTCTCATTCCTCCTGACCAGAATTAAGGGGGAGAAATTTCGTGTTGGTAAATCTGGAGCAACTGAATCCTCCAAACAATTCCAAGCTAACAACAGAACACCATTATTTTTGTTTATCTGGTCCTGTTTCCTGGCATACTTTGGAGGAATCAAGGCACTCCAATGTACAGTTGCCAAAAAAGTATTGCGACAAATCTTGATAGAACTTTAACCCTAGTTATATCCACAACTATTTGTAGGGACTATAAGCATGTATAACAGAAGGAAATATACATATCCTTCTGTAATACATACTTATAATCCCTACAAACAACTATGGACATTAATAAATTTAATGTTGTATCAATAGTTGTCGCAATACCTTTTTTGGCAACTCACTTACTTCGAGTAACGATAGCGCAGAAAAAGGTAGTTAGAACCATTTCACACAAAGATAAATTTGCCCATACCAATGATTTGTTTAAGAACCTTGGACTTCTCAAATTTAACGACATTAATATCTACACCAGTGCAATCTTCGTATATAAGTCTCTTACTAATCCTAATTCTGTAAAATATTTCATTTTAGTGCAAATGAAAGATATAACTTACGTAATCTTAATACACTAGTAACTCCAATGTGCAATACTAATCAATCACAAACATCTATCAGGTAAAGTCCTGGTCTAATGTACTGCAACACCTTCCAATGAGATGGCTTCGAAAAATGATCCGAAACTATAGCTGTTGGTGTGTGCAATTTTGGTTCATAAAATTAACTCAAATAGCTCGTTTTTATTCACCAGGTTGCAGTACATTAGACCATGACTTTACCAGGGTGTAAAAATCTGGAACACACTTCCTCCAAATACAAGAGACAAATAGTCCTTAACTAGTTTTAAGAATTCCTTAAAATCTTATTTACTAAAATTGTACTGATCACTTAGTATTTCTAGCCAGGATGTAAATAATTGATGTATTTTTGTATAATTATGTATGTATGTAAACACTTACATCGATCACCATAAATCAATTATTGTTCTTAGGATAATAACTTCACATAAATAATTTGCTTCGAGTGTATAAATTAAGGTGCCTTCAAGAGAGTCAATACTCTCACAAGGCATGGACAATTTTTTTTTATCTCTATCATGTACATAATATTTTGTAACTGTTTTCTGGCTAAATAAATGTTTAAATCTAAATCTAAATCTAAAAAATCTAAATCTACCAAATGTGAATTTCACCCTTAAGTTTTGTGCCATGGTTTAATAGTCTGCTGGTGTTCCCTCTATGTATTTCTCCCTGACCTAAACTGGTTTGCTGGAATATATGAACATTGCTACATATATTTCTTTAAGATGGATAGGTGCATTCACTTGGGAATATATACACACACGTAAACACAAGGATACACACACACACAAGCACATAAAGAGACACACACACACTCACACACACACACACACACACAAAGAGAGATAAAGAGACACACACATACACAGACGCACACTCACAGGCTCACACAGACACTCACAAACAAACGCACACGTATAACAACACACGTACACACAAACACACTTATCCATACACACACAACACAAACACACACGTATCCACACATACACACAACCACACACACACACACACACACACACACACACACACACATACACATACACACAATCAGGCACACAAACACACACGTACACACAGCCACACATACACACACAACCACACAACATAAACACACACGTATCCACACATACACACAACCACACACAGACACACAGACGAGAGCGTTAGTGTGGTGCCTTCATTTCCCCGTGGCCAGAGCAAGGGTTGGTTGGTTGGAACATAGTAGTATTGCCATAGTGTGGGCTCCCTTGTGTACCCTCCACCTACAGACTCACTGGTGCCATCTGATTACTCGTTCATCCTTGCTGTCCCCAACTCTGTACCTCCTCCACAACCCTGCTGATCTCCCTGTACTTCCCTGTACCTCCTCCACAACCCTACTGCCCTCCCTGTAACTCCCTGTAACTTCTCATCCCTGCTGCCTCTCTATACTTCCCCAACCCTGCTGTCCCCAACCCTGTAACTCCCTGTAACTTCCCAACCTTGCTGCCTCCCTGTAACTCCCTGTAACTCTCTAACCCTGCTGCCCTCCCTGTAACTCCCTAACCCTGCCGCCCAACCCTGTACAGCCACAATCAAATAACCACCGACACTTTCCTTGCATCGTGCAAATATATTTACAGTATCAAATTAAAATATAATCATACAACACCTTACGTCAACTCAACTCAACCCCTTCAATTATTATTATTATTATGATGTGCTGCAAAATGATACACATGTTGTTCTTTATTACCAAGATATTTACTACGATGGAAGGAAAGTGTCTGGATATTTGATTGTGGCTGTACCTTCCTCAACCCTCGTGTCCCCCTCTCACTTCCCTCTGTGCTGTCCCTCTTCCCTGCTTCCCCCCTCCTATCCTTTGTGCCTTACTCCCCTATCGGCATTGTCCTCGTGGAAAAAGGTGTGTTGCTACCACAGTTTGTATATACAGTATACCATCAACGTGTGTGTGTGTGTGTGTGTGTGTGTTGGAGTTCATGTTTTCCCAAGCGGCTGCAACTATTCATTTGCAAGTTGGTCCATGTTTGCAACCTTTTACGTAAAATTTGTTGGTGTGTATCTACAGTCGTAGTAGATGTGGTACAGGAAAAATATCCCCCAACACTTTCCTTTTAATGTAGTAAATATCTTGGTAATAAAGAACAACACGTGTATGATTTTGCAGCACCTCATAATAATAATTGAAGGGGTTGAGTTGAGTTGACGTAAGGTGTTGTTGTTGTATGATTATATTTTAATATGATTTTGTAGATTTATTTGCACGATGGAAGGAAAGTGCCAGTGGTTATTATTTTGATTGTGGCTGTACATACACTAAGTTGTTGTTTGTATGGTAAAGTGTCACTGTAGAGGAGTATATGTGAGACTTTCGGAGGGTAAAGTCCTGGTCTAATGAACTGCAACCTGGTGAATAAAAGCGAGCTATTTGAGTTAATTTTATGAACCAAAATTGCACACACCAACAGCTATAGTTTCGGATCATTTTTCGAAGCCATTTCATTGGAAGGTGTTGCAGTATATTAGACCATGACTTTACCACACTTAGGCCCGTAGTTTTAAAACATTTGAGGGCCCTTACTGGAGCTCTATGAACCCTCCAAATAATCCAGGCCACAAAACGTTTCAGAGTTTCGAATAGGGAATCTGTTGCCTGTAGTAGTTTGGAGGGTTCATAGAGCTCCAGTAAGGGCCCTCAATTTTTTTTAAACCTAATTTTTGTTATCCTAAGTTGGATAACATTAACAGAGCAAAGGTTCCGGAGCTGATTGAGGCTATCATACTTTAATTAATAAACAGGATATTATTATTTTTAACGAAAAATAATTATATTACATTTTTTTTTTATATCACACTTTTACATCAAATTTATTGATTATTATATTATCATATTATTATTATATTATATTATTATTATATTATTATTATATTATATTATTATCATATTATTATTATATT
>JAWZYT010006459.1:0-17500 GCA_034508575.1 Petrolisthes manimaculis | reverse complement strand
ATACTACCCCAAGCCTGTACCCTATTCCCGCACCCCACCCCCAAGCCTGTACCCTACTCCCACACCCCCTAGACCTACCCCAAGCCTGTCCCCTACTCCCGCATCCCTCTAATCACCTGAATGACAAACTGGAAGGCTTCTGAATACACCAACGCTCATAACGAGACTCATCCCCAATTAGTAGCATTGAGAGACGACTTATTCCAACGGCTTAGGTAGCAGGGAGGAATCAGTAGAACCTTGTATAGCCAAAAAAAAAATAATAAGAACTTGTATAGCCAAAAAAAATAATAATAATAATAATAACAAAAATGTTTCTGTTTTTTCTGGTTTTCCTCGTATTAATTGGAGTGCTATGGACATTCATCATCCCTGCAACTATTATCTGTATTTTTATTTTATTATTTTATGTGTGTGACTTTGATGTACAGCCACATTCATAAAAAATATCCATCGACACTTTTCTTCCATCGTACAAATAAATCAGTATCATATCAAAATGTAATCATATAACAACACCTTACGTCAACTCAACTCAACCCCCTCAATTATTATTATTACTATTTTTATAAGGTGCTGCAAAATCAATATCCATCGACACTTTCCTTCCATCGTATTAAATATCTTGGTAAATAAAGAACAACACGTGTATGATTTTGCAGCACCTCATAATAATAATAATAATATTAATAATAATAATTGAGGGGGTTGAGTTGACGTAAGGTGTTGTTGTATGATTATATTTTGATATGATACTGAATTATTGACACGATGGAAGGAAAGTGTCGGTGGTTATATAGTTGACTGTGGCTGTCTGTACGTTACCAAATGAATATCGAGTCAGCCAGCATTCACGTTTAGGAAAAAATAGAGAGAGAGAGAAATGAAAGATAAAAATGAAATGATCGAGTCGTCCCATTCAGACTCCTCTTGGTGTAGTAATCATGGGGTTCATTATTTTGTAGCTGCTTTGGGTGTGGGTGTATCTGGAGGTCTACTGATTCCTCTTAGTAATTCCAGAAAACAAGTTACTTCTGTGTTACTGATAGGAGATAATTTGTTTCGTGGAGTAGTTTGTAGGATTCAGAAGACTACTAGTTTGCCATCGAGTGTCTTCCCTTAATTAAGAGAGAGAGAGAGAGAGAGAGAGACACACAGAGAGAGAGAGAGGATTAATGAAACCAGCCCTGCACGTATTTTTTTATCTCCTTGTCTCTTCATTAAAGGAGGTAGTACAGTATTATTGGTGGTAAATCTGGCGCAACTGATTCCTCCAAACTATTCCATGCAACACCATGGCACCATTATATTGCTGTTAGTCTTGTTTCTCGGAATACTTTGGAGGAATCGACTCCCTCCAATGTACACCCACAAGCAAATATCCACCAATGCTTTCCTTCTATCGAGAAAATAAATCAGTATCATATCAAAATATAATCATACAACAACACCTTACGTCAACTCAATCAACCCCCTCAATTATTATTATTATTATTATTATTATTATTATGAGGTGCTGCAAAATCATACACGTGTTGTTGTTCTTTATTATCAAGATATTTACTACGATGGAAGGAAAGTGTGGGTGGATATTTGATTGTGGCTGTACCAAAAGTATAGACTCAATTGACAATGTATTTACCTGGTACTTATTCTTATATTTGTTTTTCTTTTTCTTTTTCAGACAAGGATTTACGTAACCCAAATTGAACTTCATCTAAAAAGTAAGTGGTAATCATATACATTAACCTTTTCTCTTTTAACATGTACAGTAACAATCAAATATCCACCAACAGTTTCCTTCCATCGTAGTAAATATCTTGGTAATAAAGAACAACACGTGTATGATTTTGCAGCACCTCATAATAATAATAATAATAATAATAATAATTGAGGGGGTTGATTGAGTTGACGTAAGGTGTTGTTGTATGATTATATTTTGATATGATACTGAGGGAGGGTGCGGGAATATGGGGACAGGCTTGGGGTGGGTAGAAAGCCTGTCCCCCTATTCCCGCACCCTCCTAACCCCCAAAGCCTGTCCCCCTACTCCTGCAACCCTCAAAACAACCCCCCCCCCAAGCCTGTTCCCCTATTCCCACACACCCTTAAATGTGTGACATTTGAACGGGGGTTTTGGGGGGGTTGCAGGAGTAGGGGAACAGGCTTTGGGGGGTAAGGAGGGTGCAGGAATAGGGGGACAGACTTTCTACCCACCCCAAGCCTGTCCCCATATTCCCGCACCCTCCCAAGCCTGTCCCCATATTCCCGCACCCTCCCAAGCCTGTCCCCTACTCCCACACCCTCTTAATTAAATGTCTCAATTACCGCTAAACTAAAAAAAAAGAAGATCACATCAGAATTAATAAAGCATGCATTTGTCAAATTTTCGTGCAAAAAATTCCGGACACCCTATGCATTTTAAGAATTGGTCTGGGCATTGAATGGATTTTGAAACTAATGTGAGACAGTAATGACAATAGGGAGGGACCAGCCAGAGATGCTGTTGAAAGAATAATGGTGTTGTAATGTTGTGCTGTGTTGTGCTGTGTTATAAAGGAATGTGGTGCTGTAATGTGTGTTATGTTGTGTTGTGTTGTGAAGGGATGTTGTTCTGTACTGTGTGTTGTGTTGTGTTGTGAAGGGATGTGGTGTTGTGTTGTGAAATAATGTGGTTCTGTAATGTGTGTTATGTTGTGGTGTTGTAATGTGTGTTACGTTGTGTTGTGTTGTGTTGTGTTGTGTTGTGTTGTGTTGTGATGTGTTGTGTTGTGAAGTGATGTGTTGTGGTGTCAAGTGATGTGGTGTTGTAATGTGTGTTACGTTGTGTTGTGTTGTGTTGTGTTGTGAAGTGATGTGTTGTGGTGTCAAGTGATGTGGTGTTGTAATATGTGTTGTGAAGTTATGTGGTGCTATATTGTGTTGTGTTGTGAAGGAATGTGGTGACAGGTGTTGTGTTGTATTGTGTTGTGAAGTGATGTGGTGCTGTAATGTGTGTTATGATGTGTTGTGTTATAAAGGAATGTGGTGGTGTTGTGTTGTGTTGTGTTGTGAAGAAATGCGTTGTGTAGGTCAGTCATATTTCCAGTCCTAATATTCCTTTCTTTGTGGAGTTAATGACATTTTGGTACATTGGAGTGCCTTGACAGAACCCTCCAATATAACGATAATTTGTTCTATTCCAAAAGAGCTAGGAAAGATCTTATGCATTTTGCTTATTATCGAGTAATGTGTGTGTTATTTATTAATATTATTATCACTTCTTTGTTTTTATCTTGGAAAAAAATAAACCATGAATGACGATTATAATCAGATATAAATTAGATTCTATGCTTTAAGTCAGGGGAGAGTATACGTTTGGTAGATTAGAGCACCTTGATTCCTCCAGAGTATGCCAGGAAACAGGAACAGATGGACAAAATTAATGGTGGCCTCTTGTCTGGAATAGGTTGGAGGAATCAGTTACTCCAGATTCACCAACACTATTATTATTACCCGCTTAAATATCAATGTTTATCAAAGCTGTGAGAATCAGAACCAAGGTACAGTTGGACACATGAATGGTTGGTACAGCCCAAGTGAAAGATGGTCCATTTCTCCCAATATTAAGTTCCTTAGTGCCAAATAGGAGACATCAGGGGCAGAAGTCAGTATTGAGGATGGTGTGTGTGTGTGTGTGTGTGTGTGTGTGTGTGTGTTCGTTCCTTAGTGCCAAATAGGAGACATCAGGGGCAGAAGTCAGTATTGAGGATGGTGTGTGTGTGTGTGTGTGTGTGTGTGTGTGTGTGTGTTCCTTAGTGCGTGTGTTCCTTAGTGCCAAATAGGAGACATCAGGGGCAGAAGGAAGTCAGTATTGAGGATGGTGTGTATATGTGTGTGTGTGTACGAGTGTGTGTGTGTTCCTTAGTGCCAAATAGGAGACATCAGGGGCAGAAGTCAGTATTGAGGATGGTAATAAAAAGCAAGTACCTGATAATAGACACTGGTGGTTACTCAAATGAGACACAAGTATCTTTCACCACCTGGGCTGTACCACGACCACCCATTCCTGTGTCCAACTGTACTTAGATATAACAATAATAATAACATTGATAAAATATTTGTCAGCTGGTTATAATGCTGCATGCAGAGTTTAATATTATTCTGAATTTAATTATGTTATTGTAAACGTAATCTATTTTGCTATAAGAGGATTACATTTTCTTGCAGTTATCTTGCCACCATTACTGTTTATTTAATCACTTAGTTAATCTTATACTGTATATGTATATATACATATTGTTATTATTAATATTTTAATTATTATTACTTATTATTATTAATATTATTATTATTATTATTGTTATTGTTATTGTTATTGTTATTGTTATTGTTATTGTTATTGTTATTATTATTATTATTATTATTATTATTATTATTATTATTATTAGTATTATTATTAGTATTAGTATTAGTATTAGTATTAGTATTATCATTATCATTATCATTATCATTGTCATTGTCATTGTCATTGTCATTGTCATTGTCATTGTCATTGTTATTGTTATTGTTATTGTTATTATTGTTATTATTATTATTATTATTATTATTATTAATTGATAAAGATAGAAAGAAAGAAAGAATGTAAAGTGAAATAAATATTGAATAACAAAACCAAATAGTGGACTTGAAACACGAGAGGAAAGGAAAGGAAATAGAGAAAACGAACTTAAGAGGATAATACAGAGTTGGTAAATCTGGAGCAACTGAATCCTCCAAACTATTCCAAGCAACAGAACACCATTATTTTTGCCCTACTGGTCCTGTTTCCTGGCATACTTTGGAGGAGTCAAGTCGCTCCAAGGTACCAAAAGATATTATTACCATCCTCTTACGGTGGTATATATATATATATATATATATTTTTTTTGTTACATTGGAGTGCCTTGATTCCTCCAAAGTATGCCAGGAAACAGAACCAGAAGGGCAAAGATAATGGTGTTCTGTTGCTTGGAATTGTTTGGTGGATTCAGTTGCTCCAGATTTACCAACACAAACAAGACTTTTCCCCCTTTAAGAAATTGTTGTTGTTGTCGTGGTACAACAAGACTTCACCTGACCTCAGTCCTGCTGGGAACACATTGATAAGAATAGAAAAATAACAGAGAAAATAAATAAAATGCGAACGGAAGCCAAGATATATATTTAGGTCAAAGGAAGGAACGTTACAGTAGCCTCCACTAGTAACAAGCACAGCGTCCGGTGGGTTTGGTGAAATGTGACTATCTATCTATCTATCTATCTATCTATCTATCTATGTATCTATGTATCTATGTATCTATGTATCTATATATCTATATATCTATATATCTATATATCTATATATCTATGTATCTATGTATCTATCTATGTATCTATCTATCTATCTATCTATCTATCTATCTATCTA
This sequence comes from Petrolisthes manimaculis, assembly GCA_034508575.1. Taxonomy (NCBI): domain Eukaryota; kingdom Metazoa; phylum Arthropoda; class Malacostraca; order Decapoda; family Porcellanidae; genus Petrolisthes; species Petrolisthes manimaculis. The sequence continues at coordinate 12,072 of JAWZYT010006459.1, read as the reverse complement.
TCTATCTATCTATCTATCTATCTATCTATGTATTTATCTATAGCTCTGACGCCTTGTTCCCTCAGGAAACTTCACCTGAGGGTTCCCAAGGGGGTGGCCATGGCAGAAGTGTCTCCAGTTTTCCCTGTTCTAACACTCCCTCCTTACTTGGTTCAGCCCTCCCCTGCCCCTCTACCCTTCACGTTTCTCTCCTTTACATACTCTTCCACTCTGTTCTAACACTCCCTCCTTACTTGGTCAAGCCCTATTCTGTTCTTCATACATCTCTCTCTCTCTCTCTCTCTCTCTCTCTCTCTGTTCTGCCATCTTACTGGTGGTCTGCCTCTCACACCACATCCCACAACTTCACTTCCATACACCTTCTTTACAAACTCCCTACCTTGCATTCTCTCTACATGTCCAAACCACTTCACTGTATTATGCTTCACTCTCTCAACCACTCCACACTCGATACCAATTGCCTTCTCACTCATACCACATCTCTCATACACACTCTCATTACTCTCTCCATCCCACATAGAAACTCCACATGCACCTCTCAAGTAACTCATTTCCACAGCACCTATACTTGTAGACTGATGAGCCCTACTCCATGTCCATGTCTCTGACGCACATGCCAGTGTTGGCAGGATTATACAATTTCGTAGCACCCTTTTCACTTCCATACTCACACTTCTACCCTTCATTATCCTCCCCAGTGATCCTATGACCTGTCTAACCTTCACTGCTCTCTCCCTAATTTCCCCTTCCATACTTCCATGTTTACACATAACTGTCCCCAGGTACTTAAACTCCTTCTCTTCCTCCATCCTCTCACCCCTCAGAGTTATCTCACACTTCGTTCCAGTTGGTACTCCTACTCTGAAAGGCGTAGCAAAGTTAATCACTTCAGTTTCTGCTCTCTCAAATACCATCACTTTATTTTTCCCAATATTCACTTTCAGTTTCCTTCGTTTACACACAGACTGAAACTCATCCACCACTTTCTGTAACTCACTTTCACTCTCAGCCATCAGCACAGTGTCATCCGCATATAAACTTGTCACCAAGGACCAATTTACTTCATTCAGCCTCATCTTCACCCCTAGACCATTCACTTTGGCTTTCATCTCTCTCATACAACCATCCATATATATATTGAATAGCTATGGTGACATAACACATCCCTGTCTCAGCCCTACACAAATATTAAAACTCTCGCTCATATCACCCTCTACCCGTACACATGCATCTGCATAAATGGCCTCAATGCCTTTCAGCAATGACCATACTATAAATTTTCAACCCCTATCAACCCTATCGTATGCCTTCTCCAAGTCCATGAAGGCAGCATACAACTTCCTACCCTTCCCAATATATTTCTCCACTGTTGATTATAATGCAAATATCTGGTCCACACATCCTCTACCCTTTCTGAACCCTCCCTGCTCCTCACTAACTTTATTCCCTGTTACTGCAATCAGTCTCTCAGTAAGAACCTTCCCATACACTTTTCCCTGTACACAAATAAGGCTTCTTCCCCTATAGCTACCACACTACTGTGTTTGTTTACATAGCGTCCTTATGGTGAATACTATAGCAGGAGTGAGTTCTGTCCATTCATTTACTATCATTACGAGTAAACAAACACAGTGGTGCCACATTTATTAGTACCACACGTAAACACAAACAGTGGTGCCACATTTCGCTTATCTCCTGGACGCTGTGTTCGTTACTCGTGGAGGTAACTATAAAGGCTACAAAACTGCCACTAAACGTCACCTATATGGGAGAAGCTTGTTAAGTGTCATCGTGGTAAATATCTTGGTAATAAAGAACAACACGTGTATGATTTTGCAGCACCTCATAATAATAATAATAATAATAATTGAGGGGGTTGAGTTGACGTAAGGTGTTGGTGTATGATTATATTTAGATATGATACTAATTTATTTGTACGATGGAAGGAAAGTGTCGGTGGATATATGATTGTGTGTGGCTGTACCAAAAGTGTAGTACTCCCTTATGCAAATCACAACAGCAATCCCTGTCACCACGACCACCATAAACCCACCATCTATATACCCATTCTTACACCTCATTGACGCACACATACATTGCCTCTCTCTATCCAACCTCTCTCTCTCTCTCTCTCTCTCTCCTACCTACCTACCTACCTACCTACCTACCTACCTACCTACCTACCTACCTACCTACCTACCTACCTAACTACCTACCTTCCTACCTACCTTACCTTCCAACAATCTCGTCCTCCCTCCTTCCCACCTACTATTAATCAACCAACCAACCAACCTACATCGCCCACTCTTCCTTCCAACCTATATCAACCTCTCATTCATTCCTTCCTAACACCCTCCTTCTGTTTCTCTGCTAACTGTACAGCCACAATCAAATATCCACCGACACTTTCCTTCCATCGTAGTAAATATCTTGGTAATAAAGAACAACAACACGTGTATGACTTTGCAGCACCTCATAATAATAACAATAATTGAGTGGGTTGAGTTGACGTAAGGTGTTGTTGTTGTATGATTATAGTTTGATATGATAACTGATTTTTTTGTAAGATGGAAGGAAAGTGTCGGTGGATATTTGATTGTGGTTGTACAGTCACGAGTACTAATAAGTATACAGGTGAGCTTCGAATACCCGGAGACAGTAAATAAATACATAATAACATCTCTATTGGAATGACTTCGTTGGTGAAATTGAACTGTTCGATGCATCAACCAGACCTGTATATTTATGAGTGATCGTGGCTGTACCTCTCCTTCCTCCTTCCTATCACCTTACCCCAGTCCCTGATTACCTAAACCAATTTCTCACTCCCTCCTTCCCTCCCTCTCTGTATCTCTCCTCTTCCTCCTTCCCTCCCTTTCTGTATCTCTCCTCTTCCTCTTACCTCCTTCCTCCCTACTTACCTATACCAAGTTCTCCCTTCCTCCCTCCATACACCAATCTCTCCTTCTCTCCCTCCCTACTTCCCTCCCTCCCTACTTCCCTACACCAACATTTCCCTCCCTCCCTTCCTACTTCCCTACACAAACCTTTCCTTCCTTCCTTCCTTCCCTCCTTCCATCCCTCCCTACTTCCCTACACCAACCTTTCTCTCTCTCCTTCCCTCCCTCCCTCCCTACACCAACATTTCTCTCCCTCTTTCCCTTCCTACTTACCTACCTTCCTCCCTCTCTCCCTCCCTCCTTCCCTCTCTCCCTACTTCCCTACACCTCTCTCTCTCTCCCTCCCTCCCTCCCTCTGTCCTCCTTCCCTGTCTGCCTGCCTTCCTCCACCTTTCAGCTCCCTGTACGATAACTCTGACAACAGGCCCTAAACCGCTCCCAAGTTGGCCCATTACGGTGCTGCAACTTGGCCCATCTAATCCCCTCAGTGGTTATATGGCGGACATTCTCAGCCCATCTGTCGCCCCGTTGAGGAATGTCAGGGTTTACCAAGAATGATAGGGTACAGCAGAATATTTACTTGGCAATTGTTTGGTTTTTAAGATTATTTTACGAGGAATTATACGGGGTACACAGGATTTACTTGATAATTGTTTATTTTTTTACTGGGAATTATTTACTACTGACTGCCTGTATCTTAACATTCATTTACCAAGAATGATAGGGTACACAAGATTTACTTGGTAATTGTTTGGTTTTTAAGATTATTTTACGGGGAATTATACGGTGTAGATAGAAAATTTACTTGGCAATTGTTTTATATTTTTATTGTGAATTATTTACTACTGACTGCCTGTTTCTTAAGATTAATTTATTAGGAATAGGAATAACTTACGGTATTGATTGAAGATTTACTCACAATTGTTGTTTCTTAATGTTATAAATTTTACTGGGAATTTTTCTTTACTGACTCTGTACTTCTTAAAATTAAATTAATTAGGAGGAATTACAAGTAAGGTATAGATAGAAGATTCACTCACAATTATTTGGCTCTTAATGCTATAAATTTTACTGGCAAGTATTCAGCAATGACTGCCTGTTTCTTAAGTATAATTTACCAGGAACAGGAAATATTTGCGGTATAGATTGAGAATTAACTGACAATTGTGTTTTTTAAGGATGTAGATTTTACTGGCAATTATTCAGCACTGACTGTCTGTTTCTTAAGATTAATTTACGAGGAATGTTACGTACGGTATATAATTATAGAGGATTTACTTGGCAATTGCTTGTTTTCAAAAGTTCTTTATTTTACTGGGAATTATACAGTACTCTGTCTATGCCTGCTTCTTACGGGAATAAGTATGCTTTTAATAGACTGTACAGTAGTGCCTTAATTGATTCCTCCAAAGTATGCCAGGAAAAAGACCCAGATGAACAAAAATAATGGTGTTCTGTTGTTGCTTGGAATAGTTTAGAGGAATCAGTTGTTCCAGATTTACCAACGCTGTACTTCATCCTTAAGGTTCTTTATACTGTAGGCTTGATTCTTACGGTTTAATTTTCAGCACCTCTTCCCACCGTTCAGTACCATCTATTAATTGACAACCAGCAGCTACGCACTATTTAAAACGATTACATGATTATATGAACAGTGAAAACAATAGACAGTAAATGGTTTGAGATACCGGTCATATGTGGATGATTATTATTGACCACGAGTGTACAGTTGCTAATAAAGGTATTGAGACAAATCTTGATTGAACTTCAACCCTAGTAATATCCACAACTATTTGTATATGGACTATAAGCATGTATAACAGAAGGAAATATACATATCCTTCTGTAATTCATACTTATAATATAACATGTATAACAGAAGGAAATATACATATCCTTCTGTAATACATACTTATAATATAGCATGTATAACAGAAGGAAATATACATATCCTTCTGTAATACATATTTATAATATAGCATGTATAACAGAAGGAAATATACATATCCTTCTGTAATACATACTTATAATATAGCATGTATAACAGAAGGAAATATACATATCCTTCTGTAATACATACTTATAATATAGCATGTATAACAGAAGGAAATATACATATCCTTCTGTAATACATACTCATAATCCCTACAAACAACTATGGACATTAATATATTTATATATGCTGTATCAATAGTTGTCGTAGTACCTTTTTTGGGCAACTGTACACCTTCCACAGCCCGACGTCATGCCTTCAAATAACCAAAGGTGTCTACGACCGCCTTCCCACGATACGACCACTGCTCCGCCCCAGCCTCTCTTTTCACATCGACACAGCACAATGCCACAGACTGCCTGGAACGTACTCTAGAGCTCGTAAATTCGCGAACCACGTACAGTCGGCTGCATAAATTCGGGTCCAGTCCCAATGTACAGCCACAGTCCAATATCCACCGACACTTTCCTTCCATCTTGCAAATAAATTAGTATCATATCAAAATATAATCATACAACAACACCTTATGTCAACTCAACTCAACCCCTCAATTATTATTATTATTATTATGAGGTGCTGCAAAATCATACACGTGTTGTTGTTTATTGCAAAGATATTTACTACGATGGAAGGAAAGTGTCGGTGGATATTTGATTGTGGCTGTACAACATGGCGAAATAAAAAAACGATAGATGAGAAGGAAAGGGATTTGAGTGTAAATATAAAAAAAAAGATAGATTTATATAAAGCAAGATGAAAAAGGGTGAGGTAGGAGAGGTTTGACAGTGGTGGAAGGAAAAGAAAAAGAAAGAGAGAGAGAGAGAAAACAAGAGAGGAAAGAGAACATTTTTATGGGAGAAGGGAAAAGAGAGGGGGAGATAGTCTGGGAGTAAAGAAGAAGATGAAGGAAAGGGAAGTAAAATACGTCATATGATATTTTTATTTATATATTTCATGGTGAGAAGCACAGGTATTGTACACTCGTGATACTTAATTTCTGACCAGAGTGTGAGGAGCAGAAAGCTTCGAATCGCCTGGTATTGTTCATTTCCCCACCCAGTACACCTATAGAGGCTGATGTGTTCGAATGCAGAGTGTGTGTGTGTGTGTGTGTGTGTGTGGGTGTGTGTGGTATTGTTCATTTCCCCACCCAGTACACCTATAGAGGCTGATGTGTTCGAATGCAGAGTGTGTGTGTGTGTGTGTGTGTGTGTGTGTGTGTGTGTGTGGTATTGTTCATTTCCCCACCCAGTACACCTATAGAGGCTGATGTGTTCGAATGCAGAGTGTGTGTGTGTGTGTGTGTGTGTGTGTGTGTGTGTGTGTGTGTGTGTGGTATTGTTCAATTCCCCACCCTGTACACCTATATAGAGGCTGACACCCGTAGTTTTAAAACATTTGAGGGCCCTTACTGGAGCTCTATGAACCCTCCAAACTACTCCAGGCAACAGATTCCCTATTCGAAACACTGAAGCGTTTTGTGGCCTGGATTATTTGGAGGGTTCATAGAGCTCCAGTAAGGGCCCTCAAATGTTTTAAAACTACGGACCTGAGTTCGAAAGCAGGGTGCTGTATGTGTGTGTGTGTGTGTATGTATGTATGTATGTATGTATGTATGTGTGTGTGTGTGTGTGTGTGTGTGTGTGTGTGTGTGTGTGTGTGTGTGTGTGTGTGTGTGTGTGTGTGTGTGTGTGTGGTGCCTGCCGTTCGTCTCTGGTCAGGGAGTATGTATCACGAGTGTACAGTTGAACAAGTAGAAAGTGCAAGAAAAATCTGGCAATATAATTATGTCAACATCCTTACCACCACTCAAAAATTCAGCCAATCACGTTCCACCTTACATTGGCTTTGGGTTCCCAGTGATTTATTCATAAAGATTCGAGGGATTATTACAAACAATTACCACATGCTGCCTTATACAGCTAGACTTTTGTTGCACTTTCTTCTTGCTCAACTGTACAAGTGGTCACGAGTATCCAGAGTGAGAGAATGAAGACAACACACGGATAGGAACAGGTAATGGTCGTGGTCATATAATTTTGTACATCTTTATCTCCTCTTTTTTAGCTCCGTCCTCAGCCGAGAGCTCAAGGTCTTATCGTAATTATTGTTCTTGTTCTTCTTGGGGCGACAACTTCTAAAATGCTTCAACTCACTCACTCACTCACTCACTCACTCACTCACTCACTCACTCACTCACTCACTCACTCACTCACTCACTCACTCACTCACTCACTCACTCATTCTTCTTGGGTCGACCATTTCTTAAAAGGGGTTCGACTCACTCACTCACTCACTCACTCACTCATTCATTCTTCTTGGGTCGACCATTTCTTAAAAGGGGTTCAACACACTCACTCACTCACTCATTTCACTTGAATCATTAAGAGCCAGAGCTTTTGAAGGGTTTTTCTTCATGTCTTCATGTTCTTGTTTAAATTAATTTCTTACTGTGTCCTCTCATTGTAGGTATTCCTGTATGTGTGTGTGCGTGTGTGTGTGTGAGTATGGTAAAGTGTCAATGAATAATACAATCATATTTGGAGACTTAGAATAGAGCTGTGATTGTTCTTTTGAAATAAAATAAAATATAATGTTGATGAAGCTATTCTTTATTTATTAACTTACATGCTTATAATGGGTAGCATACGAGTTGAAAACGAGTGAAATATGTATTGATGCGTAGGGCTAGAGTGGTGTTGGATGTTTGTGTATTGGACTTTGTATCATTGCGTTGCTTTGTATTCATATTGTGTGGCAATGAATAAATTTTTCAGGTCCTTGCATTGTACTGTTATGTATTGTTTGACCTCGTGAATTAAAGTGGAAGGTACAATTTTGGCATTTTTGGAAATAATTAATCCTGCCAAACCATTCCCAGAAACAGAAAAAACACCATTATTTTTGCTCTTCTGGTTCTGTTGTTTCCTGGTATACTTTGGAGGAATCAAGGCACTTTTTTTGGAGATAATTATTCCTCCAAACCATTCCCAGGAACAGAAAAAACACCATTATTTTTGCTCTTCTGGTTCTGTTGTTTCCTGGCATACTTTGGAGGAATCAAGGCACTCCAATGTACCATAAAAAAAAATAATATACTCTCCTCTTAAAATAAACTCGTGATGCAAAACAGTGAAAATCTAAATGATCGTGTGGAAATGAATTGGATTGTGGTAGGCTTTCAGTATACGATATCTAAACTTAGTCAATACTAGACCATAGTGAAGTATGTGTAATTAAGTAATTAGTGGGGTGTTTTTTGTGACGAAAATGTTCTCTGTCCCCCCTCGTGTACGTCCACTTTCCGTGTGTGAAATCCTGGTACTGTAAGTGGTCACATGACAATTTGTATAGCCCGACAGACAAACAGAGTCTCTTCATTTAGATATATAGATATTCTTTTAACACAGGCTTATTTAATAGATCACTTATAAGTCTGTATGGTAATGCATAATAGAAGCCTTGTAAAATATTTGATTGTCTTCAATGAGTGCCTGAGTGTGAAATGAAGTGATAGGCACAGTCACGAGCACTAATAAGTTTACGAGTGTGCTTCGAATACCTACCTAGAGACAGTAAAGAAAAGTTCGTTGGTGAATTGGTGGACTTTTCAAAGCTTCAACCAAAGCTGTATACTTATATTAGTAACTCGTGACTGTACAGGTATTTTCTAGTGTAGTATTGTGTTAGACTAAAGTAGAAGGGAAAATATTGAACGACTGTAGTATTTTTTTAGTATTGTGATTGGGTTGGGTGGAGTGAGGGGATGGGGTTGAGCGTTGAGTGAAGAGAGAGAGAGGGAAGGAAAAGAGGAGGGGGTTGAGTGAAGAGAGAGAGGGAAGGAGAAGAAGAAGGGGTTGAGTAAAGAGAGATAGAGGGAAAGAGAAGAAGAGGGGGTTGAGTGAAGAGAGAGAGAGAGAGGGAAGGAGAAAAAGAAGGGGTTGAGTAAAGAAAGACAGAGGGAAAGAGAATAGGAGGGGGTTGAGTGAAGAGAGAGAGAATGGGGGAAGGAGAAGAAGAGAGGGTTGTGTAAAGAGAGAGAGAGAGGGAAGGAGAAGAGTATGGGAGTATAGGTGGAGAGAAAAGTAGGAAGGATAATAATAAGAAAATTTATAAGAAGAGAGAAAAGTAGAAGGATAATAATAAGAAGAAGAGAGAGGAAGAGAGAGTAGAAAATTAACATACAGTATATAAAAAAATAAGACAGACAGATTAACATTTAGATAGGTACCGTAATTGAAATAAACAGAATCAAGACAGAGAGAGAGAGAAAGACAGATAGGCAGGTGGATAAATACTGTAGCAGGGTAAATAATTCAGTGTGATTATTTTTATTTGGTTATGGTGTGGAACTATTATTATGGTGTGAATTAGTTTTTAGCTTTTACGTTGGTGTGTTCTGGGTGTGTGTTGCTGCTGTTATTTAATTAAGGTGAAAGTTTTGTGTTGGTGAATCGGGAGCAAATGATTCCTCCAAACTATTCCAAGCAACAGAAAGAACACCATTATTTTTTGCTCTTCTGGTCCTGTTTCCTGGCATACTTTGGAGGAATCAAGGCACTCCAATGTAACAACAAAGAATGACCCCCTAAATTAATGTGGTAGTGTGTGGTCTGGTCTGGTCTGGTCTGGTGTGGAGTTTCGTGTTGTTTTTGGTAAAGGCATACGGTGGTGGTTAAAAAAAATAAAGTTGAGGTCTCGTTTTGTGAATAGATGTGGCGAGTTTTTGTAGTGTTGTGAAGTGATGAATTGTGTTGTGTTGTGTTGTGTTGTGTTGTGTTGTGTTGTGTTGTGTTTTGTTGTGTTGTGTTGTGTTGTGTTGTGTTGTGTTGTGTTGTGTTGTGTTGTGTTGTGTTGTGTTGTGTTGTGTTGTGTTGTGTTGTGTTGTGTTGTGTTGTGTTGTGTTGTGTTGTGTTGTGTTGTGTTATGAAGTGATATAGTGTGTTGTGTCGTAGTTGTTGTTGTTGTTGTTGTGTGTTGTGGTGTTGTGTGTTGTGTTGTATTATGGGTGTTATGTGGTGTTGTGAAGCTACGAGTTGTGATGTAACGCTATGTTTCGTGTGGTTTTGTAAAGCTACGTGTTGTTTAATGGGTGTTGTGTTCTGTTATGTTGTAAAGCTATGTGTTTTTAACTTATGGGTGTTGTGGTGTTGTGTTATGTTGTTAAGCTACGTGCTGTGTTATTAACTTAAGGATATTGTTTTGTGAAATTACGCGTTGTATTGTAATATGGGTGTTGTGTTATGTTATCAAACTGTGTGTTGTATTGTTGTGTTGTATTATCAGTGTTGTGAAGCTACGTGTTGTGTGTTGTTTTGTGCGGTGTTGTAAAGCTGTGTGTCGTGTGTTGTGTTATATTATAAAGCTACGTGTTGTGTTGTAATATGGGTGTTGTGTTATGTTATAAAGCTACGTGTTGTGTTGTAATATGGGTGTTGTGTTATGTTATCAAGCTGTGTGTTGTATTGTGTTATTAACTTATGGGTTCGATATTGTGTTGTGAAGTTACGTGTTGTTGCATTGTGTTGTGAAGTTACGTGTTGTGATGTGGTGTTGTGAAGTTACGTGTTGTTGCATTGTGTTGTGAAGTTACGTGTTGTGATGTGGTGTTGTGAAGTTACGTGTTGTTGCATTGTGTTGTGAAGTGTTGTGAAGTGTTGTGATGTGGTGTTGTGAAGTTACGTGTTGTTGCATTGTGTTGTGAAGTTACGTGTTGTGATGTGGTGTTGTGAAGTTACGTGTTGTTGCATTGTGTTGTTATGAAGTTACGTGTTGTGATGTGGTGTTGTGAAGTTACGTGTTGTGATGTGGAGTTGCGAAGTTACGTGTTGTGATGTGGTGTTTTGAAGTTACGTGTTGTGATGTGGTGTTGTGAAGTTACGTGTTGTTGCATTGTTGTGTTGTAGAGTGGAGTGGAGTGGTCAGTGGATCGATGGGTGGGTTGGTTGGTTGGGAGCGGGAGGAATACACGAGCTATGACAGCCAAAGTTCAAAGGCAATTCCCAGATATTCACTCTTGTATTGAGAGAGACATTCACGTTCACATCCATTTCACACATATATACACACATTCATTTTCACTCACGTACTGTTCACACATACGCACATACACACATACACACACACACACATTTATACTTAACTTTCACATTCATTTCACACACATATATAAACACATACACACACACTTACACTTTCATTTTCACTCACGTACTGTTCACACATACGCACATACACACACATACACACACACACACATTTACACTTAACTTTCACATTCATTTCACACACATATATAAACACATACACACACTTACATATATAAACACATACACACACTTACGCTTTTACATTCATTTACATACACATACTGTACACAGATTTACACTTTCACATTTATTTGTACACACACACACACACACACACACACACACACACACACACACACACACAAACACACACACACACACACCATGACAAAAAAAATTATCTTTCCCTTCGTCACTGGACACACACACTTTATTTCACATAACCAAATCGGGACCAACTAATATTATCCTCCAAACTATTCCAAGCAACAACAACAACCACAAGACACCACCAACATTATTATTGTTTATCTAGTTCTGTTTCCTGGCATACTTTGGAGGAATCAAGACGCTCTCTTGTACAGTTACCAAAACAGGTATTGCGATAAATCTTGATAGAACTTTAACCATAATAATATCCACAACTATTTTGTATGGGACTATAGGCATGTATAACAGAAGGAAATATACATATCCTTCTGTAATACATACTTATAATATAGCATGTATAACAGAAGGAAATATACATATCCTTCTGTAATACATACTTATAATTCCTACAAATAACTATGGACATTAATATATTTAATGTTGTATTAATAGTTGTCGCAATACCTTTTTAGGCAACTGTACAGTCGCGGTCATTAATAATCATCCACATATGGGTATCTTAAACAATTTGCTGTCTAATGTTTTACGTTCACATATGATGTTGTTATTGTTTTAAGTAAGTGTGTAGCTGCTTGTAGTAAATTAAAAGATGGTAGTTAACGTGTGTGTGTGTGTGTGTGTGTGTGTGTGTGTGTATGTTATTGTTTTAGTAGTGTGTAGCTGCTTGTATTAAATTAAAAGATGGTAGTTAACGTGTGTG
>JAWZYT010006458.1:15000-22728 GCA_034508575.1 Petrolisthes manimaculis | reverse complement strand
CTACATGCATGCACAGACCCCTCAACCCCCCCTCCCCCTACCCCCCCCTCAAACCCCTTACTGCACGAACAAATACCACAGCCCTCTTTCGCCATACGCATTCACCCACAAATCCACCCTCACCCCCCAGCATGCATTTACCTATAAGGACTGTTATACCTTAGACAAACCTATCCACTCATCTCACAAACCACAACCCCCCCTCCCCCCCATCTCCCTAACCACTCACCCCTCTGCATATCTCCCCACCCCCCCATCTCTCCTACCTCCTCACTTCCCCACCCATCCATACTTCGTCACAAAACTTCCTCCTCTTCAAAAGTTAGTTCCCTCCACAACACAACTGAATATTTTACTCTGTGCTACCAAACACAAAACACATTCACCAAATTTATACCATTCGGTTTTTCAGTCGTTCCAAACCAAATAACATTATACCAGTTGATTCAGTTATATTATATTTTCTATTATTATTATTATTAAATAGTTTATTATTATTATTATTATTATTATTATTATTATTATTATTATTATTATTATACAGTTTACATGGACACACCCACCCACCCATCTCACCACCACCACCACCAACTTTTTCACATCAATCCTATCACCCCCCACCCCCACCCACCACCCTTTACACACCAACCAACCCACCAATTAACCCCCCCCCTCACCCTGCATGCACACACCTATTTAACGTTACCCAGAAGCACCCACCCACTCATCAACCCACCCAACCATCACCATAATGTACTTTTAAAACGCAAAGGTTTTTTTTTTTTTCCTTTTTTTTTCTTTGGTTTTGTTGAGGGGCTTCGTAGGGGGGAATTGCTTAAGATTTTATACATTATTTTATATTCGTGGGGTAAATTCGATAAAGATAAAAACAATTGAAATACCCCCCCCCCCATGTATATTGATAATTAATTTCAATGTAAGTGTGGCTCCAATATTTTTTGTTTTTTAATTCTGTCCATAAAAACGACTTATTTCTTTATTTAAGGGGGTAGTTTTACTTTGGGTACATTGGAGCTCCTTGATTCCTCCAAATTATACCAGGAAACAAGGCCAGATGAACCAAAATAATGATGTGATGTTGCCTGGAATAGTTTGGAGGAATCAGTTACTCCAGATTTACCAACATTATACTGTACTTCTTTCTCCCTTAAGGGGGTGCGGAAGTAGGGGACAGGCTTGTGGAGGGGGGGGGAACTTCTGGGGGGAGAGGCTGGGGGGTGAGAGGCTTGGGTGGGGGAGAGGCTGGGGGGGGGGGGAGGCTTGGGGGGGGAGAGAGGCTGGGGGGGAGAGAGGCTGGGGGGGGAGAGAGGCTGGGGGGGGGGAGGCTTGTGGGGGGGGGAGGCTTGTGTGGGGGGGGAGAGGCTGGGGGGGGGGAGAGGCTGGGGGGGGGAGAGGCTTGGGTGGGGGAGAGGCTTGGGTGGGGAGAGGCTTGGGTGGGGGGAGGCTTGGGTGGGGGGAGGCTTGGGTGGGGGGAGGTTTAGGGGGGGTGCAGGAATAGGTAGGTACAAATGGGTTAGTGTGTCGGTCAGAGACTATGATGAAATCCCATGTACAGTCGGCCTCAGAAATTCGTACACAGAACATAGGAAAAAAAAAAAAAAAAAAAAAAAAAAAAAAAAAAAAAAAAAAAGAGGTTATATATTTCTGCACTTCTATACAGCAGGCATTTTTCTGCTGACTAATGCAAATATTACCCAAATAACTATACTAGAAGAATTTGATATTAGGAGAAAAAAAATTAATAATGCACAACATTTTCTAATTGTTACAGTGTTGTATACCAATTTCTGAGTCTGACTGTATGTATGTTCTTTAAGTGGGCAAGTATATAGTGTGTTTGTAAATTTGGAGCAACTGATTCCTCCAAAATACTCTAAGCAACAAACAGGCCAGCCACCATTATGTTTGCTATACTCTGGTCATGTTTCTTGGCTATACTTTGGAGGAATCAAGACACTCCAATGTATCAAATATAATGATTATACTGTACTCTTCTCATGACAATATTCTCTCTCTTCTTATTCTTTTCCCATAAATAATATACTACAATCTCCCTCCTTTTTTATACTGCTCTCCCTCCCCTCCCTCCTTCCTTTTTTATACTTCTCTCCCTCGATCCCCTCCCTCCTTTTTTATACTACTCTCCCTCCCCTCCCTTCCCTCCCTCATGTTTTATACTACTCTCCCTCCTCTCCCTTTTCATACTACTCTCCCTCTCCCTTCCTTCCCTCCTTTTTTATACTGCTATCCCTTCCCACACTCCCTCATTTCCTCTACTACTACTACTACTACTACTACTACCTACTATTCTCCCTCCCTAATTATACTACTCTCTCCCATTCCCATCTCACCAACTTACACCCAAAATACATGCTGTTACCCACTTCACACTTCTTTTCACTTCCTAAGCATCCAAAATACTTCCTTGATTGCTGCAATTTGTGTGTGTGTGTGTGTGTGTGTGTGTGTGTGTGTGTGACCTAGATCGAAAGAGAGACCCCCCAAAATATCCAGTTGGAAATTACCTCTTTATTTTACGCATCTCACATTTTTTTTTTTTTTTTTTTAAATTTTAGCATGACAGTCAACTTTCAGATGGCGTATAGTATTATAAATATACTACATAAATTTTAGCCTTGTAGAAAAATGACACATGCATCCAAAAATTATTAAATCTTACCGAGGAAATCGTATAATAATTTAGCTCCCATTCGTCTATGTGGGAAATCATAATAAACTTTTAAGAAACTCTATGGAAGGAGCTTGTTTCGTGGCATAGTCAGGAGGAATCATCAGAAGCCTCCAATTAAGTTTCACACATACACGATCACAAGGTCCTTAATTACGTGCGTTACAAAGATTGAGGAGAATTACTGTCTCTATGTAAAGTCGACTATTTTTCTAACCATTCCTCCTTTTCTAATTCACATCAAAGATAAATCCTGTAATCCCGAGTTAATCAAAGGAATAGTGCAATTTTGTTACATTGGAGTGCCTTGATTCCTCCAAAGTATGTCAGGAAACAGGACCAGATTAGCAAAAATAATGGTGGTCTGTTTGTTGTCTGTTTATGTAGTTGTTGTCTGTTTATGTAGTTGTTGTCTGTTTATGTAGTTGTTGTCTGTTTATGTAGTTGTTGTCTGTTTATGTAGTTGTTGTCTGTTTATGTAGTTGTTGTCTGTTTATGTAGTTGTTGTCTGTTTATGTAGTTGTTGTCTGTTTATGTAGTTGTTGTCTGTTTATGTAGTTGTTGTCTGTTTATGTAGTTGTCTGTTTATGAAGTTGTTGTCTGTTTATGTAGTTGTTGTCTGTTTATAAAGTTGTTGTCTGTTTATGTAGTTGTTGTCTGTTTATAAAGTTGTTGTCTGTTTATAAAGTTGTTGTCTGTTTATGAAGTTGTTGTCTGTTTATAAAGTTGTTGTCTGTTTATGTAGTTGTTGTCTGTTTATAAAGTTGTTGTCTGTTTATAAAGTTGTTGTCTGTTTATGTAGTTGTTGTCTGTTTATAAAGTTGTTGTCTGTTTATGTAGTTGTTGTCTGTTTATAAAGTTGTTGTCTGTTTATAAAGTTGTTGTCTGTTTATGTAGTTGTTGTCTGTTTATAAAGTTGTTGTCTGTTTATGTAGTTGTTGTCTGTTTATAAAGTTGTTGTCTGTTTATGAAGTTGTTGTCTGTTTATAAAGTTGTTGTCTGTTTATGAAGTTGTTGTCTGTTTATGAAGTTGTCTGTTTAGGAAATAGTCTGTTTAGGAAATAGTCTGTTTAGGAAATAGTCTGTTTAGGAAATAGTCTGTTTAGGAAATAGTCTGTTTATGAAATAGTCTGTTTATGAAATAGTCTGTTTATGAAATAGTCTGTTTATGAAATAGTCTGAAAATGATTACGTACTAACAAAGTCGTATGTAATGCATTGAAAACAAATGAAATATATATAAAGTCAAATCCAACAGAGCGATAAACGACAGGAGTAATAGAAACGTAATAAGACTTGTATAACGCACGTGTGTGTCAATGTAATAGTATTATTATCACTGGATATAAATTAGAGAGTCGGAATAAGAAAATGATATTAATATGATGAAGACTTGATGGTAAATATATAGGTTTCTTCCTCTTGTCTAGCTGTTCACACACACACACACACACTACAGGTTAATATCACCCTAATAAGCCTCTTCCGTAGAGGTTGAAGAGGGCCTGAACACTCTAAAATAAGTTAACATTTATATATATATATTATTAAGTTAATATAGCGCTAATGATTCTCGTTCATAAGAGTTAGAATACTGTATTGACACTTTACCTTAATGGATGACCCCGGTTGTGTCCATCACTTACCTGTAACAACAAAAACATAATAATAATAATAATAATAATAAATAATAATAAATAATAATAATAATAATAATAATAATAATAATAATACTCATGCTACTACTACTATAAAACTGCTACTAATACTCATACTACTACTACTACTACTCATATTACTACTAATAATAATAATACTGATAATAATATTACAGTGGTCATAATGGTTTTACATCAGTTTTCGAATCTGTATCATATGGTGTTGAACAAGGCTATTGGGGGTTGACGGTACAGTTGCCTCCATTAATAATGAACACAGTGTTGTCCGGTGTATATATTCATGGGTTTGTTCATGTGTGTCACGGCTATATAATAAGTTTGTTTACATAGCGTCCCGTTGGTGGCTACTACACTATATCATTACTGAGTTATGTACACTCGCAAACCAAAATTTGTATCCAGGTCTTGTTGAAGTTTCGAATCCTTTGATATACAGTACTAGTGAACCAATTGCACACTTAGACCAATTCAATTTTGTTTCGAATCCTTTGATATACTAGTGAATCAATTGCACACTTGTACCAATTCAATTTTGTTTCGAATCCTTTGATATACTAGTGAATCAATTGCACACTTATACCAATTCAATTTTGTTTGAGCCCACTTAATACTCGATCAGAATATTCGAAGCAAGTTTGGATACATATTTTGGATAGCGACTGTACAGCCAAGGGTGATAGTGATGCACCAGAGTCCAAGGAATGAAGGAGAGCAACTAAACAGAAGTCCAAAATGGGAGTCTACTAAACCTCCCTCAACTAGTCTAAGATGAGTAAGTAAACACAGTGGTACCTCATGTTACTACCAAACCCACCTGACACTGTGTTGGTTAATAGTGGAGTCAACTATATTTTACTTAATCATTGAACCTGATGAGTTTTCGGAGCATCTGGCAGCGGAAAATGTGAGGAAAGAGGGGGGAGGAGTGGAGGGGGTTTAAATGAGGAAAGAGGGGGGAGGAGTGGAGGGGGTTTAAATATGCTGCTATACACGTTTGGTACATTGTGGTGGTTTGATTCCTCCAAAATATGCGAGGGAACAGAACCAAACGAACAAAAATAATGGTGGTCTGTTGCTTGGAAGAGTGTGGAGGAATTAATGAGTTGTTGCAGACTTTCCTCGTCATTTAGTGTAGGTGTTAGGCAGCACTTAGTTCTATCTTGGTCGTCATTAAAGTTTAGTAGTCTATAACAAACTCGAGGTTTCACCATTTCGAAACCACACACACATTTTCTTTTCGGACGCATTGAGGGAATATTTTTTTTTAACATTTATTTTATTTTTGCTTTTTTGGTGGAATATGAAGGGGGCTACAGAGTCCTCCAAACTGTGCCCCAAAACAGACCTATATATCCCATAAAAAAATATATTTACCCCCCCTCCCCCCCCCATGCATGTAACCCCTTCTTGAATCTGGAATAAAAGACACCCCCTCCCCCCAATGTATACACCCCCTTTCCAAATCTAGAACCCCCCCCACCCATATCTAGAATAAATGACTTCCCCCCCCCTCTTCATGCATGTACCCCCTTCCCAAATCTAGAACAAACCTCCCCCACCCATATCTAGAATAAAAGACACCCCCCCCCCTCTTCCCGAATCTAAACTACCCCCCCCCCCCTTTCCCAAATCTAGAATAAACCCACCCAGCCATATCTAAAATAAAAGACCCACCCACCCATATCTAAAATAAAAGACCCCCCACCCATATCTAAAATAAAAGACCCCCCCACCCACCCATATCTAATATAAAAGACCCCCCCACCCATATCTAGAATAAAAGACCCACCCACCCATATCTAAAATAAAAGACCCACCCACCCATATCTAGAATACACCCACCCACCCATATCTAAAATAAAAGACCCCCCCCACACACACACACACACTCCATGCATGTACTCCCATCCGGAATTTAGAATACTAGTGCTATTGTCGTGTTCAACATGGAGTCACTCTGGGAAGCAACTTATTCTTTGTAGGTAAAATGTTTGTGGTTTTGGGTAACGAGGTAATGATCACTAAAATTGACACACCGAATTTCCACTTAGTTTGTCTGTGTGTGTGTGTGTGTGTGTGTGTGTGTGTGTGTGTGTGTGTGTGTGTGTGTGTGTGTGTTTGTACTATATTTCCTCTTGGCGTGAGTGTGTGTGTACTGTATTTCCCCTTGGTGGGTGTATGTGTGTGTGTGTGTGTGTGCGTTATGTACTATATGTGTATGAGTTTTTTTTATGTTCCGACACTGAATATAGGCTTCAATAAGCCCGTTACTGTGTCCAAGGTCAACTGCTACTCAAACACACACACACACACACACACGTCACGACTTCCGAACTGGTACCCAGCCACAGAGGGAGGGAAGTGAGGGTAATTCCCAAATACTGCAGTTGTTATAGTACTGTATCAGTGAGGGGGTTTTACCACTTAAATTGGAAGAGTAAATATTCTCAGGCCATCACCTGACACGAATCGATCTCCCGACCGTTAGTTTACGGGTCCAGCATACTAACCATTAGGCCACCTCACCTCAAAAACAGTTCACAGAGTAAATGTGTGTGTGTGTGTGTGTGTGTGTGTGTGTGTTATCATCCTACAATTTTATTTCTAATGCCTTCTCATCATCTTTTTTCTCCCATACCATTTTTCTCAGTTCCTCCCTCATCAGGAAGGTGTGTGTGTGTGTGTGTGTGTGTGTGTGTGTGTGTGTGTGTGTGACAGAGATTATTACAATGCTCTAGTGAACTATCTAAATTTACCGGTATGTCTTGCTTTTTATAAATCCCTAAGGTTCTAAGCTTTCCCTATACGGTCTCTCTCTCTCTCTCTCTCTCTCTCTCTCTCTCTCTCTCTCTCTCTCTCTCTCTCTCGTATCAATATATAAGGTGGAAGTACAGTGTTGGTAAATCTGGAGCAACTGATTCCTCCAAACTATTCCAAGCAACAGAACACTATTAATTTTGTACATTTGGTCCTGTTTCCTGCATGGCATACTTTTAGAGGAATCATGACAATACAATGTAACTAAAGTGAATTAATTATCTACCATCTTAAAAAACTGACTAACCTCCAATTATTATTTTTTACTTCATCACGTGGTCCCTTAATTAAGAGTATATAAAATCCAGTGCTTATAATTTGTAGACATAAATTTGACCTTACAAATGTTTGGTGCAACTTGTCTCAATTTGTAAAAGAAATGAGGTAAAAGTTGATTACTGAAACGATGAGAAAGAATCGATCTAACTTCTCCCTACTACTCCCGCACCCCCCCCAAGCCTGTCCCCATACTCCCGTACCCCCCAAACTTGTTCCCCTACTCCCGCAATTCCCCAAACCCCC
>JAWZYT010006458.1:0-12500 GCA_034508575.1 Petrolisthes manimaculis | reverse complement strand
TGTTAAGGACCCTGTGATTGTGTTTGAAATTGGAGGCTTCTGATTCCTCCTGACCATGCCACGAAACAAGCTCCTTCCCTATAATTGGTGTTTCGTGGCCATATATGAAGGACTAATTTATCTCCAATTTTCTGACTACATCACAGGGTCCTTAAACTGAAGTACTACCGATTCCTCCAAACTATACCACGAGACAATACCGTGGGGGATCCTGTATTAACACCATTGAGAGGGTCTGTTTTATGGTATAGTTAGGAGGAATCAGTAGCCTTCAAAGTTACCAACGAGAGACGAAAAAGTGCTATAGATGACAAAGCACAGAAGCAACAAGAATGTGAGACAAAGTTTACCCCCCCACTCCCTTCTCACCCTCTCCCCACACTCCCCTCTCACCCTCCCTCCCCCCTCCCCTCTCACCCTTCCCCCCCCCCCTCCCCTCTCACCCTCCCTATACTTTCATCTTAAAACAAAAAAACTGTGTCTGTTCAAAAACTCTTATTCCTCACAGTCATCCCTTGTTTTATTCTCAGTTGATTATTGACGACCATGTTTAAATTTCCTGAATAATAATATGAATAATTTCTACATGTTCTCTGCTTCCTATACACACACGAGCATTGCGGGGAGAGAGAGAGAGAGAGAGAGAGAGAGAGAGAGAGAGAGAGAGAGAGAGAGAGAGAGAGAGAGAGAGAGAGAGAGAGAGAGAGAGAGAGAGAGAGAGAAAATGGCCTGGAGTAACATGATGAATTGAGACCACAGTACAGTAAGAGGCAAAAGTCCCGTCGTAGTCGTCGTCGTCGCCAAACATTATAGCTGCCAACAAATATATTAGATAAGGTATGGAAATAAATATAAGCTTTACAGATTCCATGGTCAACTGAACAACCAATCTCAAAGAGGTTTATCAATTTGGATATGTAATAATAGATTCTGTATGAAGGTGAATGTGTTTGTTCAATGATAATCCTACGTATATTATTCTGGACTAGCAGTGATACCCGACGTTGTCCGGGAGAAGATCCTTCATGTGGTTTTGTCAATACATTTCCTCTAATTATTTTTATGTGAACTTATTAGGAATGTGGGAGGAGTCCATTATCCGGTGTGGTTGCTGGTCCCCCAGAGAAACCATGCCAGCTTTACAACCACAAAAGTTATCCATGACGCAACTACAGCAGAAGGTGGCATTGTAACAGCCACGATTAAATAGCAAGGCCCGAGTGGCGAATTGAGCTGCAAGGGTACTGGGATCGAACACCCCCCCCCCCCCCATTGGTCATTTTATTTATTTTTTTCACTGTCCTTTGATTTAGTATTAAATTTAGGAGTTCAACATTTTGTGGTTTGAATTCATTCCTAAACTGGGTATGCAAGCCAGGCCTGCCTGCATTCTTGATGCTTGAGACCATAGAGTCTATGTTGAGAAAACCATAAATGTTTGGTTGTTTTAAGCTGATAATTCAAGAAACACATATCCACCAAAAATAAAATTAGACCGAGGACATTCCCGGGACTACACCGGTCAGAATGGTGTATCATTTATCAACAAAAAAAATATAAAAAATTGTACCGGGGATTCGAACCAGGGATCTTTTGTTAAGGCCAAATAACTGCAGCTTGGGGTGTGGGGTGCAGGGTACTGGGATCGAACCCCCCCAACCCCCCATTAGTCATTAAAAAAAAAAAAAAAAATTGTAGGCCGAAACACACTTCCAGGCTTCACCGATCAAAATTATATATAACTTTTTACTGTAGGTCAAACGATGCGGCCGTGCATAGCGGATAAACAGACACACAGAAAGACAGACGGAGTGTTTTATATGTATAGATAGATAGTAGTCATAAGAGTCATCATTAACGAACACAATCTGCGTCGCTATATTATTCGCATTGAAAATGATTTGGAACTGAGCAAAGAATATTGTTTTCGTCGAAGATAAAGTTTAAAATGACCAGCCTATATAATAATTATGTATGTATTCCTTTACGAAGCTTTGAGTGAGAGAGGAGAGGTGACACTTACTTTTGCCCTCGAACTAAAGGCTACTGTTACACCCTATAATCATTATGGATCGACAGTTTTTATTTCTTCTTCTCATGTCTCCACTTTCCACAACACCAACCAACCACTTCCTCATTACCAAGAGAAAAGGTTCAATAAGCAAGTAGCACAATGTCTGTGATAGAAGACAAAACAATGTGCTACAGATTATTGTGTTTTGTTTTTTTGTTTTTTAATGTTCCAACACTGGACATAGGCTTCATGATTCAAGCCCGTTACCGTAGCCCAGGTCAACTGCTACTCTCTCTCTCTCTCTCTCTCTCTCTCTCTCTCTCTCTCTCTCTCTCTCTCTCTCTCTCACACACACACACACGTCACGACTTCCGAACTGGTACCCAGCCACAGAGGGAGGGAAGTGATGGTAATTCCCAAATACTGCAGCTGTTATGGTACTGTAGCAGTGAAGGTGTTGGTTTTACGACGTTCGGTGGCCTTATAGTTAGTGCCTCAAACTCAAATCGGAGAGTAAATATTCTGAGGCCATCACCTGAGAGGAATCAATCTCATCAACTATAGATTACGAGTCCAGAACACTAACCAATATGTGTGTGTGTGTGTGTGTGTGTGTGTGCGTGTGTGTGTGCGTGTGTAGTCTTCTTCACTCGGCCGTTGTTTCAATTCCCACAACTCCGACAGTTAATTTTCTTATTACCATTGGATTACGGTCGTCAAGTATATAACATATTATTACCCTCATTAGTGTGGAGATTACATATTAAAAACAGATGTGGTAAAAATGATCTCCTCTCATAAGTAGAAACTCCTCCGCCCTAAAATAATATACTGAACCCAACTCTTTAAGTGACGTAATCTCTACTTAACAACGCTAATCTTATTCATATTATCTTTTATGTATAAATGTTGCTCTCAAAACTAAGAGAAGTCACCAAGAATTTTTTTATTTTTTTATTTGGGTGTTTCAAAATTTGGACCATTCATATTTTAGTATAAGTATATAAAAATAAGTCTTTTTGGGTATGATTATTAAATGATATGCTCTTCAGGTGAATCACACACACACACACACAGAGAGAGAGAGAGAGAGAGAGAGAGAGAGCAAGAAAAGATAACTATAATGAATGGGGAAAGAGAGGAAGGCAAGACAAGAGTATTAAATGGGAGAAAGAGAGATGTAATGAATGGGAGAAAGAGAGATGTAATGAATGGGAGAAAGAGAGGAAGGAAGGGGGAGGGGGGGGGAGGAGGAGGAGGAAGAACAAGGAGAGAAGAAAAGAAGAAGAATGTAGATAGGAAGGATGGAAGGAAGGAAGGAAGGAAGGAAGGAAGAGAAGGAAGGAAGGAAGAGAAGGAAGGAAGGAAGGTAAGTCAGCGAACCGTATAGGACAGTTGGGGGTAAGTAGTGAGTATTATCCCCTTGTGGCAGGAAGTGTGGGTGTGGGTGTGGGTGTGTGTGTGTGTGTGTGTGTGTGTGTGTGTGTACTCTAAAACACACACACACTCATTGCAGGGAGGGGAGTACGGATTTAGGGGGGAAGTGTGTGTGTGTGTGTGTGTGTGTACTATAAAACACACATACACACACACTCATTGCAGGGGAAGGCGAGAGAAGAGTACGGATTTAGGGGGGAAAGTGTGTGTGTGTGTGTGTGTGTGTGTGTGTGTGTGTGTGTGTGTGTGTGTGTGTGTGTGTGTGTGTGTGTGTGTGTGTGTGTGTACTATAAAACACACATACACACACACTCATTGCAGGGGAAGGTGAGAGAAGAGTAAGGGTTTTGGAAAGGAAAGTTTAGGGGGGAAGTGTGTGTGTGTGTGTGTGTGTGTGTGTGTGTGTGTGTGTATGTGTGTGTGTGTGTGTGTGTGTGTGTGTGTGTGTGAAATGGAAGGAAAGGAGGAAGACGGATGTTGGGAGGGAAGAAGAGAGGGGATGATGATAAGGAAAGAGTGAAGAGTGAAGGGAAGAAGGAAGAGAGGGAGTGGAAGGGGAAGGAGGAAGGGAGGGAAAGGAGGAAAAGAGGGAGAAGGAGAAAAATGAGGTACAAAAGGAGGGAAGGAAAGGAGGAAGCGAAGGAGAGGGAAAGACACGAAAGAGAGGGAGAGGAAGGACACGAAAGAGAGGGAGAGGAAGGATACGAAAGAGAGGGAGAGGAAGGACACGAAAGAGAGGGAGAGGAAGGATACGAAAGAGAGGGAGAGGGAAAGACACGAAAGAGAAGGAGGGAAGGAAAGGAGGAAGCGAAGGAGAGGGAAAGACACGAAAGAGAGGGAGAGGAAGGACACGAAAGAGAGGGAGAGGAAGGACACGAAAGAGAGGGAGAGGGAGGAGGAAGAGAAGAGGGAGGAGGAGGAAGAAGAGAAGAGGGAGGAGGAGGAGTAAGAGAAGAGGGAGGAGGAGGAGGAAGATAAGAAGAGGGAGGGTAAGGAAGCTGAGAGGTATGATCACAGAAAATTTTTAACTTCCGGCAACACACACACACACACACACACACACCTGTCAGGGATGGTGCATTATCCTACTCCACTCCACTCCCTCTCTACTCGTTTGACTGGTGAGGAAGTAATAGGGAGGTCGCACCACATCCTGTCTTCTTCACACATGCTCACAAACTATCATCCACATTATTTTTCCTCATTTCTTTGACAATTATTATTATTATCATTACTATTACTGTACTATTATTATAATCATCAGTTACTATTATTATAATCAGCATTGTTATTATTATCATTATCAATGTTATTATTATTATTATTATTTCTATTTTTACTTATAATTTAAATTTAAAAGTGACATGTGTCTGACTCCCTTTAGGTTTTCACTCAAAGGAAATGACAGACAAAATAGACAGAACCCTTTCCCAGACAACCAGTCATTGTTCAGATGACACTCTTCTCCCCAAACACTGCCTCATATTTCCCACACCATCTTATTTATCTACCTCTTAAATTATATACTCTCTCTTTTTCCTTATTCCCCCTTTTTCTCTCTCTCTTTTCTTTATATACTCTCTATGTCCTCCTCCCCCCCCCCACTCTCTCTCTCTCTCTCTCTCTCTCTCTCTCTCTCTCTCTCTCTCTCTCTCTCTCTCTCTCTTTTCTTTATATACCTGTAGCTCCCTTAAACCTAGCATATATCATAGGAGTATGTTAAGTGAATAGTATACTTTTGATACATTGGAGCACCTTGATTCCTCCAAAGTATGACAGGAAACAGGAACAGGTTAACAAAACTAACTGTTGCTTGAAACATTATGGAGGAATCACAGTTGCTCCAGAATTACCAACACAAAATTTCCCCCTTAATAAGACATGTATACAAAGGTCATACAAATAATAAATGACCAAAATATCGTCATCCTTCAATATGGTTTTGGAGTTCCAGCACATCTTAGGTCTGCTAGGAATGTGTCAGAGGATTGTCAAAGAAACGTCTACCATTATCACTTATGTTTATTTACCAACTACATGTTTGAAAAGAAGAATGACATCAACATACATGCAGCCTGTCAATTTGTCAAATCCGGTAAGTTCAAAACTTTTAATGTATGAATAGCGAAACAGTTATTTAATATATAACATTCATACATACATGTTTCAAGAAAAAAACTTGATTTTTGCCAGATAATAACGAGACCCCCAGTATACTTTCTCTGCTTATTTCCCAACCAAACAACCACCCATCCACCTCCTCTCTCTCTCTCTCTCTCTCTCTCACCAACCCATGCACCACTAAATGATCTACTTCCCTACACACACCCTCCCTCCCTCCCTGCTTACATATAAGAGGAGAGAGAGAGTTACATGACCAACACTGATGGTCCTACTGTCAGAGTGGAAGGTTGTGTTGTGTTGTGCTGTGGGTCTGTAGCTTCACGTTTGTAGTTTCCCTCTAGCTGCCTGACTGATCATCTGACTGACTGACTTTAGTATTCGTTGCCTCCTAGCTGATTGACAAATTGACTGACTGGCTGGCTGGCTGGCTGATTCGACTGACATACACACTACTGATGAATCAACTTGCTGACGCACTGAGACCTTGACTGACAACTGACTGACAAGACAAGACATCAAGTTTCAATATGGTGAGTAATGAAATATATTAGTGACCTGTATTAAGAAAGTTTTTGCTAACCTAACCTTAACTAAACTAACATAACATAATATAACCTAAGATAAGCTAACCTAACCTAAACAAAGCTAAACTTAACTAACCTAGCTCAGTTAGTTAAGCTAACATATATTGTCTGTCTCTGTAGGTGTGTGTGATACTGCTGTTGTATGGAGTGGTGGTGGTGTTGGTGAGTGGGGATGCCGTTCAATCCCAAACAACCTTTCCACCCAGCATTCCCTCTTACCATGACTCTCTTTACTGGCTTAGACACCGTAGAGAGTCGAGCAAAGAAACCAACCACACGGACGATGATAAGAGCCAGATGTACAGCAACGATATGAGTCAGAAATATCATGACAATGGACAGATATACGACATGCATATGTATATCACTGACCCCAAACACGATACCACTGACCTAACATACGATACCACTGACCTAACACACAACAACGCTGACCTAACACACAACAACGCTGATCTAACACACAACAACGCTGACCTAACACACAACAACGCTGATCTAACACACAACAACGCTGATCTAACACAAGACCTGACACACGACCACAATGACCTCCACACATACGACACAAACAACCCAACCCACGAGAACTACTACCCTGACTACATCTTTGAAATTGACTTGAGGGAAGACGATGACAACACACAGCACCAGACCTTCAACGACAACGACCAAGTCCCTCTCCAAAAAAGCAGGAAAGGTTTGGTCGACGACAATGGCGAACCCAGAGCCAACGACATCCTGGATCTCCTCTACAATAAGTTCGGCGGGAAGACCTACAGGAGGATGAGCCGATACCTCCTGGGTTGGTTCGGAGGGCCAGAGAAGTTGGTGCGTCAGAGTGGCAGGTTAGTTCCTCAACACCAAGGATTCGAGGACTTGGCACTACAGCACAATGACGACTATCACAGCCATCACCGTCAGCTTCTACAAAGGTGACACAATAACACTGCATGGTGGGGTGGGGTTTGAATAAAAGGGAAAAACATATATGGGATAACCTGTACATGCTTAGCTGAAGGACTCTTTGCAATACAGTATTTATCTATTATAAAACTGTATCCAATATTAATAGCTTTTGTATATATGTTGTCTATATCAACATCTGTGTATATATTTCTCAATGTCACATAAATTTGTACATACTTTTGTAGTCACACTGCCTGCCATTATTTGTTATGTATGAAAACCCTTGCATAATTAACTTACAGCCTTTCTGACCTTCCTTTCTGTTCTGGGACCCTGAATAATGAATAACCTCTATGACTCTGACCAATAGTCTTTCTGACTTTGTAATTATTCCATAGCATGTGAACCCATAGCCTCTCTGACTATAATCCTATCTTTCCTTTCGTACTGTGACCTCTCCATGACCTATATAATTTTATAGCCTCTCTAATCTTACCTCTATGATAAAAAACAGGCCCAGGGGAGGTAGACAGGGAAGCAGTCGGATGTGCCTAGTCGACTCCTTCAAAGGGTACCATGAAAATGGCCTCTGTGTTAGTGTCTTCGGTGCCTTGGCCATTGGTGCCCTGGCACTCCTTGCCCAAACCTTCCTCGCCTCCATGTACACCAGCGCCTGTGATCCAATCATGAAGGGAGGCAAAGGGGACAACAACTCCATCATCCTTAACCTCAACATCACCAACATCCACACCGAGCAGCCGCCGCCGCCGCCACCACCAATGAAGGGGGGCCCCCCTAGGGGTTTTGGGGATTTGGATGCCATAACAGGACGCAGCTTCCCAAACAATGCAGTTGATCCGACTGTACAATCTAGTCAGACTCTCGCAGAAGGTTATCAGCAATGGGAAGATGATGGCCTGGTAAGTATAGATGACCCACTATATTATGGTGGTCAGGAAGTTGGTGGTATTGGTGATGACCAGCTGCTGGGGGAGGAACAAGAGTGTGGTGGCAGTCTGGAGTGTGGGAAGGCAAGAGTGTTTGGATTATCATGGGTGTGGCAGTCAGCAAAGGAGACTGTCTTGAAGGGCATAACACACGCCCTTGGAGACTCTCCACTTCTGCGCCACTTTGAGGACAGTTTCCAGATGCTCCCCTTCTCCAGCAGGACCATGTGTGTTATGGCCAAACAATACATCGATTAGATCATTCTTTCCATTTGAACTCAGAATAGATCCTTTCCTTTTTTACTCAGAATAGATCCTTTCCTCTTCAACTCAGAATAAATCCTTTTCTCTTCAACTCAGAATAAATCCTTTTCTCTTCAACTCAGAATAGATCCTTTCCTTTTCAACTCAGAATAGATCCTTTCCTCTTCAACTCAGAATAAATCCTTTTCTCTTCAACTCAGAATAAATCCTTTCCTCTTCAACTCAGAATAGATCCTTTCCTTTTCAACTCAGAATAGATCCTTTCCTTTTCAACTCAGAATAAATCCTTTTCTCTTCAACTCAGAATAGATCCTTTCCTTTTCAACTCAGAATAGATCCTTTCCTCTTCAACTCAGAATAGATCCTTTCCTCTTCAATTCAGGATAGATCGATTTAATAGGTCAAGTTAAAGACAGTAGTGCTTGCCAGACACCTTTCTGGAAACTGAACTAAACCCCAAACGAGGTCAAACAAACAAACACAAACAAACATCCAAACATTATGATTCAGACAAACAGCAGGGACTGGATTGATATTATTAGGAGCCACAACAGCGAGGTTATATGACGCCCGAGGAATGCACGGACTGTAAAGGTTATCAATTTTAGTTCTATCCACAATTGCACATTCGCCATTAAATAAATTATATATTTATTATACCATGTGATGAAAAGCTTAATTATTCATATCGTGTGGATTAATTCATTTATTTATATATATATATTTATTAAGTATTTATTTATTTATTGTAGATTTCTAGTTTAATAAAGAATTATATTGTAGTTGTAGAATATATTTTCTTATAACCCACATAGATTAATTATTGAAAAAATAATAAATAAAAGTGTAAGAGTACGACTACATCTTTTGTTTATGTATATACATATATATTTACATTTATTGGGTCGTTTCATATGTAATAAACATTCATAACGTAATTCTGCATAAGAGTTCCACCTGTTTTTGTTAGTTTTTCCTGCCTATTTTTACTTGTTTTATTCATTAGTTACCATAATATTGATCGGAAAAAAACTTAGTTTATACATATTCCACAACCCCTTCAATCTTGGGGGTCACTGAGCACTGGTAATCGGGGGTTATGGGGGTGAGCACTGGTAATCGGGGGTTATGGGGGTGAGCACTGGTAATCGGGGGTTATGGGTGGGGGAAAATGCAATTTAGTACAGAATTGGTGTTTAATTAATAGTCATGACCTTCTATACATGTCAAGATTTGGAAAATTCAAGCTAAGCTTTGCCAAAACCTGGCTCAGGTTTTACAATTTCCATGAGGTAAATGTTAAGATTTGGAAAATCCGAGCCAACTTTCGATAATTAACCTAACCTAACCTAATTTGGAATTGGGCAGACTACTTGGGCCTAACCGGGGCAGATTACTGGGACCTAATTGGGGCAGACTATTTGAACCTAACTGGGGCAGACTACCGGGACCTAACCGGGGCAGACTTACGGGACCTAAGCAGTGCACAATATACAGTGCAAACTAGGCAGACCTAACCTAATTTAACCTAATCTGGACTGGCAACTATAATTGTTTTACATAATCATTATTGCTATTTGTTAATAAAATAATAAAACAATATTTTTACTCTTACTAGACTGTGAGTGCCATCAAACTTGCAGGAAACTTGTGCTGATTAATTATGAGTGTTGGGATTGCTGTGAGTTGTAGAGGACTGCAGCAGCTTCTTAAAAAAAGTGGTGGAATCTACATTAGGGAAGTTCATCATAAACATAGTCTTGGCCAGGTATCCCACAAAATTATTCCTCTTTGCCTGCCTCCACAAACGTTCTATGGTGTTGAGTGGCTTATTTAAAAGAAGCACCTGGGGGAGACAGACACCCTCAACGCTGGAATCTGGACTTAGGGTCTAGATATCCTAAATTAGGGTGTCTTTTATTTATCAAAATATTATACATGTAAGTCTACCTTTTAATTATAAAAAAATGTCACGTTTTCTTTTTCACAACAACGAGAGAAAATGAGAATCTTTATGGGACTGTATGCCACTTTAGTGAGAACACGAGCATTTTATTTTTGGTACATTGGAAGGCTACTACTTCCTCCTTAATCTGTCAGGAAACAGGGCCTGGTTAATAAAGAAAATGGTGTCCTGTTGCTTGGAATGGTTTGGAGGAATCAGTTGTTCCATAATTCCCCCTGAATCATTACCTTACTCTGTGATCGTGTATGAGACTTAATTGGAGGCTTCAGATTCCTCCTGACTATGCCACGAAACGAGCTACTTCCATATAGGTGTGTGTTTCGTGGCAATATTTGAAGGACATATTTTTGTGGAGGTGAAAGTTTGGTAAAAAAAAATAATATATATATTCACGTATTCCCAAAATTCTGACTATACCACAGGGTCAATTAATTGCTACTATAATTTTCCTGACATCCAGACACACACACACACACACACACATTTATCCTGACACACACACAAACATACACTCAAGGGCAGACTACACACACACACATACACTTTTCCTGACACACACACACACACACACACACACACATATCCTGATACACTCACACACACATACACTTTTCCTGACACACACACACACACATATCCTGACACACTCACACACACAAACACACACACTCAAGGGCAGACTACACACACACACACACACATATCCTGACACACACACACACACACTAAGCTAGCGAGAGGAAAACAGACACGGTTGATTCGATATTGCAACACCATCCGACCCTCTCAACACACACTGCATCATCATTATTTGCAACACGTGGCCTTCCTATAACAACAACAACAACAATAACAACAACAACAATAACAACAACACAATTACAACAACAACAATAACAACAACACAATTACAACAACAATAACAACAACACAATTACAACAACAACAATAACAACAACACAATTACAACAACAACAATAATAACAACAACAATAACAACAACAACAACAACACAATTACAACAACAACAATAATAACAACAACATGATTCCTCCAAACTATGCCAAGCAACAAAAATTCCATTATTATTTTATTTTTGTTCAATTGGTTCTGTTTCCTTGTCATAATTATATACTTTGGAGGAATCAGGGCACTCCAATGTAAACAAAAGTATATTATTTAATTAGTCTCTTAATTAAGGAGGAAGTTCAGTGTTGGTAAATCTGGAGTAATTAATTCCTCCAAACTATTCCAAGCAACAGGGCACCATTACTTTTGTCAACCTGGTTCTGTTTCGAGGCATAGTTTGGAGGAATCAAGATGCTCCAATGTACCAAAAGTATACTCTCCCCTTAATTAAAAACCCTATATAATATTATAATAATCGTATATGAGACTTGGTGGCTTCCGATTCCTCCTGACTATATGTTATTTTATATTTCTTTCCGTCTATCGTTTCTTTCCTTCTTATTATACCTCCTCTTTCTCTTTTTCATTATCTATATTTCTCTCTCATATATTTATCAGTATTTCTGCATACTATTTTTTTTCTATCTATCTATCTATATATCTATCCATCCATCCATCTAGCTGTCTAACTATTTATCAATCAATCAATCAATCTATCAGTCTATCTGTATATCTATCCATACATCTATCAATCAATCTATACATATATTAATCTATATATATAGAGAGAGAGAGCCTATATATATATGCTTTATGTAAGAGAGAGAAAGAGAACCTATATATATTCTTTATGTGAGAGAGAGAGAGAGAGAGAGAGAGAGAGAGAGAGAGAGAGAGAGAGAGAGAGAGAGAGCTTGGGCAGGCTCAACAATGAACGATATAATATGCAAATACGTTACTACTCTCCTTCATTTATTATTCTTCCTCTCTCTTATTCCTCTTCCTTGCCTCCTCTCTCTTACTCTTTTCTTTATTCTTATTTTCTCTTATTTCTCTTCTTTTGTTTATTCTCTTGTTACTCGTTTATCATTCTTTTGTTTCTCTTTTATTTCTCCTCTCTGTTCTTCCTATTTTTATTATTATTGTCTTGTCTATCCTTTTCTTATTCTGTTCTTCTTGTTCCTCTCTTTTATTCCCATTTTTCCCTTACTCTGTTCTTTCTTTGTTATCGTATTCTATGCCTGTTCTTCCTTTAATCTGCTCTATCTGTTATCAAGAATTATTTAGCTATTATTATTATTATTATTATTATTATTATTATTATTATTATAAAACACAACACAACC
>JAWZYT010006457.1:22500-42500 GCA_034508575.1 Petrolisthes manimaculis | reverse complement strand
GATAGATAGATAGTTGATAGATAGATAGATAGATAGATAGATAGATAGATAGATAGTAGATAGATAGATAGATAGATAGATAGATAGATAGATAGATAGATATGATATTGTGAGATAGACACCCGGAAGCACATACATTCATGCATACATACACGCGCGTGCACAAACTTCACACACATACACTCACACACATCTAAAAATCAACACGCACACACACACATACATATATATCTTAGAAATCAACACACACATACATATATATCTTAGAAATCAACACACTCTCACACACATCTTAGAAGAAAAAAAAAAAAAAAAAACATACACATCTTAGAAATCAACACACACACACGATTACACATATCCTAGAATCAACACAATTTGTTATTGTGGTAGTGATGATGGTGGTTAAAATGTTGTTGTTGTTGTTATTGTGGTAGTGATGATGGTGGTTAAAATGTTGTTGTTGTTGTTATTGTGGTAGTGATGATGGTGGTTAAAATGTTGTTGTTGTTGTTATTGTGGTAGTGATGATGGTGGTTAAAATGTTGTTGTTGTTGTTATTGTGGTAGTGATGATGGTGGTTAAAATGTTGTTGTTGTTGTTATTGTGGTAGTGATGATGGTGGTTAAAATGTTGTTGTTGTTGTTATTGTGGTAGTGATGATGGTGGTTAAATGTTGTTGTTGTTATTGTTTGTTGTTGTGGTAGTGATGATGTGGTTAAATGTTGTTGTTGTTATTGTTTGTTGTTGTGGTAGTGATGATGGTGGTTAAATGTTGTTGTTGTTATTGTTTGTTGTTGTGGTAGTGATGATGGTGGTTAAATGTTGTTGTTGTTATTGTTGTTTGTTGTGGTAGTGATGATGGTGGTTAAATGTTGTTGTTGTTATTGTTGTTTGTTGTGGTGGTAGTGATGATGGGGTTAAAATGTTGTTGTTGTTGTTGTTGTTGTTGTGGTTTGAGTGAAAGTGGCGTGAATAGTACCTCCAAGTCATATCACTTCATTTTTATTCCTTAGTTTTTCATTCCTTCCTCCTTAGTCCCATTATTTTTATTTCCTCATATACTCACCCCACCCTCCTTTCTTCCCTTTATCTCACCACCCCTCATTTTCTCTCTCTAACATTCTTGACTACCTCTCACCTCTTTCACACTCATAACCTTCTCACACATTTCTCACACTCCTAACACTCACTTACCTCTCTCAATTTTAACACTTGCTTTCGCCTCTCTTTTACACGCACCTCTTACACACTCACAACCTTCTCACACATCTCTCACACTCTCTCATCTCTCTCTCAATGTTAACACTTGCTTTTAACTCCCTCTCGTCTCTCTTTTACACTCACTCTGTCCTAAACCATAAGTGAGGCTGAGAGACTTGAGTTAAACCTTCCTTTTTTCCCTCAGACTACATAGCTGCTTCTCTTCTTCCTCTCACCTGCCTGTATTCATTGTCAAGGTGTGGGAAAGAGGTCTCGGGGAAAATGGTCTCAATCTCTTCTTTCTTTCTCAATCTTCATATTTTATTTTACTCCTGTCTCTTTCTCTCTTTCTCTTAGTAACTCTTATTTTTTTCCTCTGTCTCTTTCTCCTTCAATTTATATATATATATATACTAATATATATATATATATCAATTTCATATACTCTTCTCCCTCTGTTTATCGCTACGACTGTTCCACCAATTTGTATTTGTTCACTAAGAAAGATTCACTCAAATAGTTCATCTCCATTCACCTGATAAAGGACTTGGGATCGTGACTGTATAACTATGTGAAAAATCAATAAACTGATATATGAATAAGATCATTAACTAAAATCAATAATCGTGGGGTTTGGGGTTTTTTTTTTAGCCATTCAAAATAACTCTTGGACTACATATAGGAAAAGTGACAAATTCAAACGAGTGATATCCCTCAAAGACTCGATTCCTTTCAGCTGTCCAAAATAACAAACAGGAGCCATAATCGAGTGTTAATTTTAGCGATACAATTTTGTCTTTGACCACACTTACGAAAGAGGATAGATTCAAACCAGTGATAGGTATCCCTCAAAACTCATTTCATCCATCCAAAAATAGAATGAGAGTGAAAAGGAAGTATGTTATTTTTATTGGGTGAAACTCTTGTCTGAGCCACCACCACCAGTCCCTGCTGCGTCAAAAGTGTGGAGGAAGAGAGTTAAAAAGACGCCACAGTTCTTAAAAATAGCCCATTCAGACTCTGGGAGTTGGTGAGAGAGAGAGAGAAGGAGAAGGAGAGAGAGAATGATCGTGTGTGTGTGAGAGTGAGAGAGAGAGTGAGTGAGTGAGTGAGTGAGTGAGTGAGGGATGTGATGTGTGTGAGAGAGAGAGAGTGAGTAATAGTGTGTGTGTGTTTGTTTGTTTGTATATGTACACGCAATCTATTTCCAGGCATAGATAGTGGAAATTAGTACAACTCTCCACCCTACGATATTATGAGTATGTATGGTATGATATAGTTTTTAATTAAACACGTATTAAAGAAGCCTCCATATCCTATCCTGACTGTAGTTATGTTATGATATACATTTATTTTTATACATTTATTTTTTTACACGTATCACAGAAGCCACACACACACACACACACACACACACACAATCTCTTATCTTATCTACACGTATCAAAGAACCACTCACCCCTTCCTCCAGACACACACCCTCTCTCTCACCATCAAAACCATCCCCCCTCTAACCACCACCACCACCACCTGCCCCCTCCTGCCCCCTCTCTCCTGCCCCCTCTCTCCTGCCCCCTCTCTCCTGCCCCCCCTCTCCTGCCCCCCCCTCTCCTGCCCCCTCCTGCCCTTCAAGCCTCCCAGTGGTTTAAAAGCTGCCTCAATTTAAAACTCTGCCAATTAAATCCTATGAATGTTTGCCAGGAGAAAGACGAGTGAGCGAATGTTGCCCTGTTCTGTGTGTGTGTGTGTGTGTGTGTGTGTGTGTGTGTGTGTGTGTGTGTGTGAGTGTGTGTGTGTGTGAATGTGTGTGTGTGAATATGTGTGTTATTGTGTGCGTTTATGTGTGTGAGTGTGTGTGTGAAAGTGACAGACAGAGGATATATTTTTCCTCTGCCATTATTCTATGATTCGATTTTTGTATTTCATTCGTGACTAAAATTTAAGTGGATAGTATTGCGTTGGTGGCAATTCTGGAGCAACTGATCCCTCTAAACTATTCCAAGCAACAGACCATACCATTATAATGTACTGATCTGGTCCTGTTTCCTGGCATAGTTTGGAGGATTCAAGACGCTCTGATGTACCAAAAGTCTATAAATATATACGTTGATAATGTACCAAATTTTAAGAGTCTGAATTGCTCTAGGAAGGATGATTTGGAGGAGACTGATTCCTCCATATTTCAACATGAAACACATCCTTTGCCTTGGTATACCCTATAAGTCTTTCGTTGCCTGGTAGATTATGGAGGGATTCGAGTACCTTAAAATAATCGTACTGGAAAGAACCTCTCGAACGTCTATAGGTAAACGTGTTGTAGTGAACCCTTAGATGTGGAGATTCTTAGGTATGTATGTAGGTCTCTGATTCATTCCTCCAAACCATGCAACGAAACACATCCCCTATTAGTAACATTAAGGTCGTCTGTTTCCTGGCCTAGTTAGGAGGAATCAGTAGCCATTCCAATGTACCAAAAAGAGAAATATAATCCTTCTAATATCTACACTATACTACTAGACACGAGAAAGGGATGTGTAGGTAAAGAGAGAGAGAGAGAGAGAGAGAGAGAGAGAGATAGAGAGAGAGAGAGAGAGAGAGAGAGAGCGTGAGAGAGAGAGAGAGAGATAGGTAAGGCATTGAGGTTTCCATTATATGTGGGTCAGTAGGTAGATGTAGGTGAGGGGAGATTGGGGGGGTTGGGGGGGGGGGGCGTGAAGGGGGTCAGGAGAGAAATTCCCACGGAGCTAGACTTACTATCGACCAGTGTTCCCCTCTCCCCCCCCTTCCCCCTCCCCCCTCCAAGGCCTATCAAAATAAAATACTATAGATGTTTAGGCCTACAGCATCAACCATACAAGGGATAAGTAGTTTGTTTTTTGGTATATATGTCTACCTGGAAGTTTGTGTGTGTGTGTTTTTTTGTGTGTATGTGTGTGTGTGTGTGTGAATGTGTGCGTGTGTGTGTGTGTGTGTGTGTGTGTGTGTGTGTGTGTGTGTGTGTGTGTGTGTGTGTGTGTATATGTGTGTGTGTATGTGGATGTGTGTGTGTATGTGGATGTGTGTGTGTTTGTGCATTATCACCAGGATGAAATATAAACCCATGAGAGATTAATTATTACATCCACAATCCGTTTCTGGGCATACATTATACCACATCAGGAGTATCTACTGCATCTATCTATCTCGTCTGCCAACAGTAAAACACAACCAAATAAAAATGATATGATTTTCTTATTGGTTTATGTTGAAGGTACTAAATATTGAAAGCTCTAGTAATTTTCTATAATAATGCACGAAACAGAAAGACAGACAACCACAAACACACAAAACCACCCATTAAAACAAAATCAAATACAAACAAACAAACAAACAAACAAACCACCATAAAGGAAATATAATAATAATAATAATAATAATAATAATAATAATAATAAAATATCTATATCAATATACTCTTAAACACATAATAGTAACCACATCATTTTCAGCATCATCATCATCGTCGTTTGACCTCCATTTGCTCATTGACATTTCTTTACTCTCTCACGGGTCCTCCCCAAATGGAAGGCAGATGGATGTTGTTTATAAAGAGAGGGGCTTGTATCTGTGGAATCTGTACGGGGCACCAAGGGCTACTACTGGTGGAAATTTCAACACTGGCGCTGTGCTGTACGTACTTATTGATCCCAGGGCAGACACGGGCGGACGGGCGGTTGGTTGGTTGGTTGGTTGGTTGGTGGTGGTGGTGGTGGTGTGTGTGGTGGAAATAGTGGTTTTGTTGGTGTGTGTGTGTGGGGGGGGGGGGGGTAGTAGTGGTGTGTGTGTGTGTGTGTGTGTGTGTGTGTGTGGTGGAAATAGTGGGTTTGGTGGTTGGTGGTGGTGGTGGTGGTGATAGTGATTGTGCTTTTGTTGGTGGTGATTATGAAGGTGTGTGGCGATTGGAGCAGTCGTTTCAGTTGTAGTGGTGGTAGTGGTGGTGAAGGTAGCAGTCGTTTTAGTGGTAGTGATGGTAGTTGTAGTAGTTAGTGGTGGTGAAGGTAGCAATGATTTCAGTAGTTACATAGAGTTACATAGAATCACAGACCACAACAGACCTTACGGTCCACACGGGGTGATCTGATTAGAAGGTTACTGGTAGAGAATGAATATCTCCCCAGTGATAGTCGTAGGTAAGGATAGCAAAGTAGAAGGCTCTCTACCTGGAAGTTTGTGTGTGTGTGTTTTTTTGTGTGTATGTGTGTGTGTGTGTGTGTGAATGTGTGCGTGTGTAGTAGTTGTGGTAGTTAGTGGTGGTGAGGGTAGCAGTGGTTTCAGTGGTAGTGGTGGTAGTGGTGGTCGTTTCAGTGGTAGTAGAGGTAGTGGTGGTAGTGGTGGTGAAGGTAGCAG
Organism: Petrolisthes manimaculis; assembly: GCA_034508575.1. Lineage (NCBI taxonomy): Eukaryota > Metazoa > Arthropoda > Malacostraca > Decapoda > Porcellanidae > Petrolisthes > Petrolisthes manimaculis. Next base: position 36,911 of record JAWZYT010006457.1, on the reverse strand, counting down.
TGGTTTTAGTGGTAGTAATGGTAGTGATGGTGGTAATGGTAGTCGTGGGTTTAGTGATAGTGGTAGGCATGGTTTAATTTTTAGGTAGATTTAGTGTATGACCTTCCCACTGTTTGTATAATCAACCGAATAAAAAATAATTCATACACACAGCCATTTTTAAATATACACCCTTTTGTGCATGTTTAAATTACGTACACACAAAAATTTTCATATAATACATTCTTACGTAAATACTTGCATGTGTACATATATACATACATACATAATACTTATCATAGAGAAATATTACCATAGAGAAGACATGAAATAGTGTAGTTTAAAGGGCCCTGTATGAAAATTGGAGGCTTCTGATTCCTCCTGACCATGCCGAGAAACAAGTACCTCCCATATATTATAGGTGGTGTTTCGTGGCAATATTTGAAGGACTCATTTATCTCCAATTTACTGACTACATCAAAAGGATCCTTCATAAAGATACATACATACTCTCATGATAAGTTGGAGGGGCTATAGACTCATTCCTCCAAACTATGCCGCGAAACAGATCCTAAATTTAAAGTAACATTGAGATAGTCTGTTTCCTGGCTGGTAAAGTTTAAAGGAATCACAAGCAGTTCTCCAATTTATCGTCAAAAGTCTCTCCCCTTAATTATATAACCCTTATATTTATCTCGTCGTCTTAACTCTTTATCTCGTCGTCTTAACTCTTTATCTCGTCGTCTTAACTATTTATCTCGTCGTCTTAACTATTTTATCTCGTCGTCTTAACTATTTATCTCGTCGTCTTAACTCTTTATCTCGTCGTCTTAACTCTTTATCTCGTCGTCTTAACTCTTTATCTCGTCGTCTTAACTATTTATCTCGTCGTCTTAACTATTTATCTCGTCGTCTTAACTATTTATCTCGTCGTCTTAAAAAATCACCACTTAAGGGGAGGGTATATATAGTTCTGACATTTTTGGAGATTATGATTCCTCCAAATTATTCCAGGCAACAGGATACCATTATTTTTCTTTATCTGGGTGTGTTTTCTGGCATACTTTGGAGGAATCAAGGCACTGTAATGTACCAAAAGTATACTCTCCCTTTAACTATTTATCTCGTTGGGGTTGAGAAGAAACATTGTTCACGTCTAAGGATTGTAAGGCATGGTTTATATTTTTTATTTTTTTTGCTACATTGAAGTGCCTTAATTCCTTCAAAGTATGCTAGGAAACAGGACCAGAAGGTATAAAATAATGGTATTCTGTTGCTTGAAATAGTTTGGAGGATTCAGTTGCTCCAGAATTACCAACACAAAACTTCCCCCTTAACAGGTTATTCCCTATAGGTAAAGTGCTTGGACTAAATCCGACTAATAAACAGACGGTGTACATTGTGACTAGACATGGGGTTTGCCAGGGTATGTGTGTTTAAGGTATTGTGTGTTTCTTTGCCAGGGATGGGTTTATGAACATGGGGACCAGTAATGGGGTGTATGTAAGAGAGGAAGAGAGGATGAAAAAAGGGACGGTAGTAGGGTGAATGTAAGGGGTGAAAGGAGGATGGAAAAGGAGGCGGTGATAGGGTGAATGTAAGGGGTGAAAGGAGGAGGGAAAGGGAGCGGTGATAGGGTGAATGTAAGGGATGGAGGGAGGAGGAAAGAGGGGTACAGCAATGGAGTGAATGTAAGGGAGAGAGAGAGGGAGGTAGGGAGAAGGAAAGAGGGGAGCAGAAATGGGGTGAATGTAAGGGAGAGAGAGAGGGAGGTAGGGAGAAGGAAAGAGGGGAGCAGAAATGGGGTGAATGTAAGGGAGAGAGGGAGGGAGGGAGGGAGGAGGAAAGAGGGGAACAGAAATGGAGTGAATGTAAGGGAGAGAGAGAGGGAGGGAGGGAGGGAGGAGGATATAGGGGGATGGATCGTGTGGGAAGCTTAGCTGTGTGTCTGGGTGGATGGAATATAGGCATCACATGAGATAATACACAACTAGAGGCTTAGGATTATTTACTGAACTAGTTATATAGGAATGTGGGGCAATAGGAAGGAGTGATGTGATGTGAGGTGAGGTGAGGGAGGCGGGTGGTTTGGGGAGCTACCACCCCTACTCCCGGGACAAAGAGCCCCCCCCTCTCTCTTTATCTTTCTCTTTCTTTCTCTCTCTCTCTCTCTCTCTTTCTCTCCCTCTCCCTCCAAGCAGAGGGGGCGAATCGCTCTGGTTCTCGTTATATCACTCCACAATATTCATTCTTTTTTCTAAATACATGCACATATATATATATACTGATAGATATATTTTTCATTAGAGAATCATATTATACGTTTTTAATGGTTTATATAACACGTTGATTTATCCTTCACTTGTTTGTATCATTTATTAGTCACAGTTTTAACATGGTATCACTTGTTATTTCACTCGTTTAGGGTCGGTTTTTAGTTGGCTTTAGTTTTCACATTTAGTTTATGGGGGGTTTTAGGATTTACTTTGTTTTAACTTGTTTTATATGTTATCCACACAGTTCCTTACACCGAACTGGACGGAGGGTTTATGTTTATTATATAGTTTACCAATTATGGTTTTAATTTCACAGAGTTTGAGAGAGTTTTGTTTTTGGTTCATTGCGAACTTAGTACATCCTTCTTCTGGTGAGGCTGGAGGTTGAAGGTTCCTTCAGCAACCTGGGTGTCTTACGAGGCTGGACCTGCTGTCTTGGGGCTTGAGGAAGGACACAATAAAGGTGGAGGGAACAAGAAGGTTTTTAAAACACTGAAGGACGTGGAGGAAACACTTTACCTTTTGGAAGACAGACGATGAGTAAGACGAGAGGCCAGAATGCCCAGCGGTGCGGCGCCCCCCGTGCTGACTGTACGATGATGGTGCTGGGAGAGGGGCAGGGAGGGGGCAAACATGATGAAGATGTGGATACAGATGAGCAACAAGAATTAGGGGAAGATGAGGAGGAACAGGAAAAAGACGAGGAGGAGGGGGAGGAGGAGGAGGAGGAGGTAGAGGAGGAGGAGGAGGAGGAGGAGGAGGAGGAGGAGGAGGAGGAACTACTGAGCGAAGGGGAAGAGGCAATGCTGGTGGTAGATGCGTGGGATGAGGATGAAGAAGATGGAGAGGTGAGAGGGCGTACTGACCCCTGCAGGTCTGACGCAGGTGATAACGAAGAGGAAGAGGAAGAATTTAAGGTGAATCTAGGTGAGGGGAGTTTGGAGGAGGCTAGGGAGGAAGGACAGGAGGGGCCCGTGCACCAAAGGCCTTCCCTTCCTATGAGAGGTGGTGGTGGTGTGAGGAGGATGGTGTGGAGGGGCTGTGGTTGTGGTGGCAGAAGGTGCCTGTAATCTCGAGTCCGGTGCCATCCCGAGTGACTTGGCCGAGGGTCAGGTCACACTAGAGGCTGTCACCGTGACACTGGTTGGCTCGCTCTGAGTGCCGGGATGCCCACATGCCCGACGGTGCCCCGGAGGCGACCAGCTAACAGCCAGCCGCGGGTGACGGAGTGTGGTGGTGGTGGGTGTGGTGTGGGCCGGGCCCGTGTGGTGGTGGTGTGGTAGTGTGGTAGCGCGGCGTGGCGTGGAGCCGTGGTGGAGCGGTGCTGGCGAGTGAAGGCGGGCGCCAGGCAGCGGCAGAGCGGGCCCGTCTTCTCTTTAACGCCTGCGCCAACTTGGACGGCCAATCACAACTCAACTGAGTGCTCAAAAATAGCGCGGGCGCAGTGGGTGTCCTCAAGACCCGAGCTCACCCGAAAGAGGCCAAATTATTTTCAGGTCTATGCCTGGGGCCAGGGGAAGGCGCTGCGCCCTCCTCAACACCCCGCAGGCGCCGACGGAGGCACTGCAGAGGCAACACCAGTAACAATAGGGAGGGACGGGATAAAGCTACCCACAAGTACCCGTCTCTACCAACACACACACACACACCTTACCTGACGAGGGCAAAGTCAGGTCTATATGTCTTAAAGTTTCACCCACCCACCCTACTCTTCACCCCCCTCCCTCCCCCTCCCCTACCTTGCCCTCCATGCATCTTTGACGCCCTGCCCCCACTGACAAACACACTCCTCCTGGCCAGGTGAGCCTCCTCCCTCACTCTTCACACACTCCACACCCCTCCACACCACTCATGCCACTCCATACCACTACTGCCACTCCACACTCCACACCACTCCACACCCCTCCACACCACTCCACACCCCTCCACACCACTCCTCCCACTCCTCCCACTCTAGTCTGCAAACGTCCACCACTCCACTCCAAATATTACCAGCCTCCTCACCGCCCACTTCCCACTCCCACCACTCCATTTCACACTCCAATTCAAGCCACACACACACACACACACACACACACACACACACACACACACACGTATTCCAAGTAACAGACCCCTCCATTATTTTTGTTAAACTAGTCCAATTTTCTGACATACTTTGGAGGAATCAAGATGCTCCAAGGAACCACATATATTCCTTTAATTAATGGTAAATATTCTCTTAAGGGACCCTGTGAAGTAGTCAGAAAATTGGAGATATAGGAGTCCTTAAAATATTGCCACGAAACACCAACTATATGGAAGGAGCTTGTTTCGTGGAATGGTCAGAAGGAATCAGAAGCCTCCAGTTTTCATACACGATCACAGGGTCCCTTTTATGAATAGATTTTCCCTCTATAATTTTGTTCCTTATTTTCGTAAATTTGTATAACTTGAGTATATTAAACTTTGATCAAATTTCCATATAAGAATCGTAAAAACTCGCAGGATATAATTATAAAAAATATATCATCATAACTTTCACATTAATTTTGAATATGTAGTATTTTTTTTAAGGAGTTTAGTAAGATATTAGTAAAGAATCATAGCATACAGATACACTCCCTCTCTCTCTCTCCCTCTCTCTCCCTCTCCTTCCCTCACTCCCTCTCTCTCTCCCTCTCTCTCCCTCTCCTTCCCTCACTCCCTCTCTCTCCCTCTCCTTCCCTCTTTCCCTCTCTCTCTCTCTCCCTCACTCCCTCTCCATTCTTCTATATAGGTGTAGTGTTGTGTGATACTTTGAATGTACCAGCTGTCTTCACTTTCCTTCTCTGACAACGTGACAGGCTCCTTACATAACTGCATCTGTTCCTATGTTCAAGGGATACCAACTTCTCCAACAAGTGTGTGTGTGTGTTGTTGTTGTTGTTGTTGTTGTTGTTGATGTGGGTGGGGTGTGCTTGTATTTGTGTGTGTTTGTGTGTGTGTGTGTGTGTGTTGTTGTGTGTGTGTGGTTGTTGTGTGTGTGTGTGTGTGTGTGTGTGTGTGTGTGTGTGTGTGTGTGTGTGTGTGTGTGTGTGTGTGTGTGTGTGTGTGTGTGTGTGTGTGTGTGTGTGTGCGCGTTCTTGTGTGTGTATGTATGTATTTGTGAGAGTATGTGTTTGTATTTGTGTGTTAGTGTTAGTATGACAATGTATCTTGCCCAGTGTGTGTGTGTGCTGTATGTGTGTAAGTAATTAAAGATATATCATATAGAAAGAAAATACACCACTCATTCTTTTCCTTCATTGCATCAGTCGTAAATAAACAGGAAGTAAAGGAAGGTGAATGTCTGTGGGCCAAATCATAATAAAGAGTTAGTAAGTTATCATTAGGTTTGGGAGGGCGTTGAGTTAGTTATAATAAACTTGGTATTTATCTCTCGCCTCAGATAATATATATATATGATCAGTTTTGTTATGTTTTGTTTTTGTTATTCCGTATTTTTGTATGGTTTTGTTTGTTTATTATTCTGTGTTTTTGTTCAGTTGTATTTTGGTTATGTTTTTGTTATTGTGTTGCTGTGATTTTAAGTGTTTTTTTTATTATGCTGTGTTAGGCTTTGTTTTTTGTTTTGTTTTTCCTATAGACAGTTCATCTCTGTATGTTTCTATCTGTGTGTACCTCTTTTCTCTTTGTTGTAGCTATTATGTTTATCTATCTTTCCAGTCTATAAAGAATAGGGAATAATAATGGTTTAGCAACTAATAATAAGTTAAGTTAAGCTGCAATCGAGGTACGGTAGGCCACAAGAATTGGTACACAGACAATATGGAAAGAGAGGAAATTATTGAGGAAGTACTGCAATAACCAATGGTCCACCAAGTGACTCAGTGATTACCATTACAACCAACCTAATGTACCGTAGTGTTGTTGTTTTGCAGTTGCCTAGTCTTACATTCTCTGTATGTTGTTGGAAAACCTCGAAAACAACAGAATGTGTACAAAGAAAGATGTGATCATTTATGTGATACAGTCTGTCTAGAAAATAAAGATGAGACAGAGAAATTACAGATAAACACAGTAAACACATTCAACACGAGTAAACACAGATACCCAACAACTAACAGGATTAAAGTAGAAGATGATGGGAGTAAATGGAGTAAAAGATAAGGAGGAATGAACTCGTGAATAAAGTAGATGATGGAGAATGAAAAAAAATAGATCATAAGTGACAAAGAAGTCTTGAATAAAGTAGAAGATAATGGGGAATAAAGAAAAGGAGATGCTAAAATATCAAAGAAGTCATGAATGCAGTAAAAAATTATTGGAAAATGAAGTAGATGATAAGGGGGAATGAAGTCGTAAAATAATTAAAACAGAAAATACACTTAAACTCATGAAAAAAAAAAATTAGAATTGTGAAATAAAGAATGATGCAGCCCAAGGGAACGTAATAATAAAATAAATAAAGTCTTTAACTGATACGATGGAGAAATAAACAGAGTCGTGAATTCCGAGGTTGACTCACCAAACATTACAAAAACAAAGAAACGCGTCGCGAAATAATAATAAAATAACTCCCTTTGACTCGTGACTAAAAAGGAAGTAGGATTTATTTACTGTGTGGGTGAGGAGGTGGATGGATGACTGGGTGGATGGCTGAGTTGGTAGGTGGAGGGGTTGATTGATAGGTGGGTGGGTAGATGGAATGATTGGTGGATGAATAAGTGGGTGGGTGAGTAGGTAGGTACAGTAGGTGGGTGGATGACGACTGACTTGGTGGATAAGGTAGGGGTGGTGTGGTAGTGACTGAGTTGGTGGATAGGTGGATGACTGGGTAGGTTGGTGGGTTGAGGACTGAGTTGGTGGATAGGTAGGGGTGTGGTGGTGACTGACTTGGTGGATAGATGGTGGATAGGTAGGGGTTTGGGTGGTGTGGTATTATAGTGACTGAGATGGGGGTAGGGGTATGGATGGTGTAGTAGTGACTAAGATGGGGGTAGGGTAGGGGGTATAGGTGGTGGTGTGGTAGTGACTGAGAAGGGGGTAGGGTAGGGGGTATAGGTGGTGGTGTGGTAGTGACTGAGAAGGGGGTAGGGTAGGGGGTATAGGTGGTGGTGTGGTAGTGACTGAGATGGGGGTAGGGTAGGGGGTATAGGTGGTGGTGTGGTAGTGACTGAGAAGGGGGTAGGGTAGGGGGTGTAGGTGGTGTGGTGGGAGCTGCGGTGGAGCGGTAAGGTAAAGAGTGCTGTGAACCTGACTTGCTGGAACCCGCCCGTCACCTTCTTCTTCCTAATCCCTCCTCCCAGACCTGCTTCCCGGGGTCTGTCTGCCTGCCTGCCTGCCTGCCTGCCTGCCTGCCTGCCTCCCTCCCTCGGCTTCCCTACCTTGCATACTGCTTTCCTTCCCGCATTCCCACCCTCCAACATGGCATTTTTTAAGACTTGCCTACCTGCCTGCCTGCCTGCCTGCCTGCCTGCCGGTCTGCCTGCCTTCCTGCTGCCACATTTATAAGCCTGCTCTCTGCATTTTTTAAGTCTGTTTGCTGCATTTTCGGGGCCTGATTGTTACATATTTTAGGCCTTGCTTGCAACATTTTCTAGGCCTTGCTTGCAACATTTTCTAGGCCTTGTTTGCAACATTTTCTAGGCCTTGTTAGCTACATGTATATATGCGTGCTTGCTGTATCTATAAAAATTCTTTGATCTGCTTTACATATTTTGTTAATTACGCGATGCATATATTTTTCTGTTTCTTGCAATTTAAAATATTATACTTCAATTTCGGGCCACCACTATAGGGGCTGCCTGCTGACATTAATTATTCCTCCCTGCCGCTTTATTTGGACCTCCTGTGTTTTAAACTATATACCACATTTTCTGCTTTAGATAATACAGAATTATGTATTTTTTTAGGCCTTCTCTTTATTTTATATTGACGCTCCTTTGTTGAATTTTCACACACACACACACACACACACACACACACACACACATATATATATATATATATATATATATATATATATATATATATATATATATATATATATATATATATATATATATATATATATATATATATATATATATAAACTCATACCACGCACACACACTAACACACAAACTCATACCACACACACACACATAAACTCATAACACACACACACACACACAAACTCATAACACACACACACACACACATACACACACACGCACACACCAGGGAGGCAGAGTTAGCTAGAGAGGTAAGAGGTAGGGCAGAAGGGGAAGGAGGTAGGGAAGGGGGTAGGGAAGTAAGGGAAGGGGGTGGGAAAGAGAGGGTGGGGAGAGGAGGGTGTCTCAGTGGGCAAGCCGACCTAAGAGGGTAATACATTGTCGGAAAATTTGGGACTATTGATTCCTCCAGACTAGCCCACAAAACAACGTACTTCCTCACTCATAAAGAGGAGTAAAGGTGTTGTTTGACATAATTTGGAGGAATCAGTAATCTCCACATTTTTTTTCCACTTCCATTTGTTGATGTTAGAGAGAGAGAGAATGTGAGAGAGAGAGAGAGATAGACAGAGAGGGAGAGAGTGTGTGAAAGAGACAGAGAATGGGAGACAGAGAATGGGAAACAGAGAATGGGAGAGTGAGAGAGAGTGAATGAATGAGAGAGAGAGAGAGAGAGAGAGAGAGAGAGAGAGAGAGAGAGAGAGAGAGAGAGAGAGAGAGAGAGAGACAGAGAGTGAGAGGGGGTGAGGGTAAACACGTGACCAGACTGAGTGAGTGAGAGTGTAGGGATCTCTCTTGCCTTGTTTGTTTACGTGGCTTTATATACCAAACTACAGTACAGATTGAACACACACACACACACACACACAGAGAGAGAGAGAGAGAGAGAGAGAAAGAGAGAGAGAGAGAGAGAGAGAGAGAGAGAGAGAGAGAGAGAATGAGAGAGAGAAAGACAAAGACACACACACGCACGCACATGCACAGAGAAAAAGACACACACACACACACACACACACACACACACATACACACACACACACACACACACACACACACACACACACACACACAGCAATGAGACAGTGAATGGAATGAAGGAAGTGAGGATTTAAGAAGAATAAAGACGAAAGCAAAAATCAAGCAAAAAATATATATGATAAAGAGAAGGGAGAGAGATAGGCAGACAGTGAGAGAGAGGGAGGGAGAGAGAGAGGGGGGGAGAGAGAGGGGGGGGCAGTGAATCAGAGAAGTAGAGAGGAGGGGGGTGAGGCAGGTAGGAAGGGAGGGAAGCAGGAAGGAAAGGGGAGAGAAGAGAGAAAGAGAGTTAGTGAGGGAGGGGATGAAGGAAAGGGAAAAAGGGAGGAAGGAAATGGAGGGGAGGCAGGAAGGAAGGGAAGGGAAGGGAAGGGAAAGGGAGGGAAGGAGGGGGAAAGGGAAAGTGATGCAGTAAAAGGAAAGTGAGAGAGAGAGAGAAACAGGGATGGAGGAAGAGAGAGAGTGAGAGATGGAGAGAGAGAAAGGGATGGAGGAAGAGAGATAGGGAAAGATAGAGAGAGAGAAAGGGATGGAGGAAGAGAGAGAGAGAGAGATGGAGTGACAGAGAGAGAGATATATAGGGAGAGATACAGAGAGGGATAGAGGAAGAGAGATAGAGTGATGGAGAGACAGAGAGAGAGAGAGATAGGGAGAGATAGAGAGAGGGATAGATAGGGAGAGATAGAGAGAGAGATGGAGAGACAGGGATGGAGGAAGAAAGAGATAAAGATAAAAAAAGAGAGAGAGAGAGAGAGAGAGAGAGAGAGAGAGAGAGACTGCTGGAGGTAAGACTGGGAGGGTGACACCAACTCAGGTACACTTGGCATTGCTGTTCTTTGTTACCGCTGAGGAGAGTTACTGCTTACTTCTGCTGCATGCCTGCCTGCCTGCTTGTCTGCTTCTCTCCTTTATTCCTGCTCCTTCCTGCTACTTCTCTCCTTCATTCCTGCCTGCTTCTCTCCTTCATTCCTGCTCCTTCCTGCTACTTCTCTCCTTCATTCCTGCCTGCTTCTCTCCTTCATTCCTGCTCCTTCCTGCTACTTCTCTCCTTCATTCCTGCTCCTTCCTGCTACTTCTCTCCTTCATTCCTGCTCCTTTCTGCTCCTTCCCTCTCTCTTTCCTTCTGCCTGCTCTCCTTCTCTCTCTCTTTTCTTTTTGCTGCTATCCTTCTCTCTCTCTCTCTCTCTTTCCTTTTTACTGCTCTCCTTCTCTCTCTCTTTCCTTTTTGCTGCTTCCCTCTTTCCTTCATTTCTGCTCCTTCCCTGTATTTATTCTTCCTGTTCCTTCCCTCTCTTCCTCTCTCCCTCCTTCCCTCTCTTCCTCTCTCCCTCCTTCCCTCTCTTCCTCTTTCCTTGCTTCCTACTTCCTCCTTGCTATTTCCTCCTTTTTTTTATGTTCTTCCTTTTCCCTCTTTTCTTCTCTACTGTATCATGTTTCATTCTGTTTATTCCCTTCTTTTTTTCTCGTGTTTCCATCTCCTTTTTTCTTGTATTTTCTGTTTCTTGTTTCCTTCTACCTTTATGTCTCTTCCTTTTCTCTCCTCACTCATTCTTCCTTTTATATCCTCCTCTTTCATGTGTGTTCTTTCCTCCTCTTTCTTCTTTCTCCCTCCTATCCCTCCACACTCTTTCTTCTTTCTCCCTCCTATCCCTCCTCCCTCTTTCTTCTTTCTCCCTCCTATCCCTCCTCCCTCTTTCTTCTTTCTCCCTCCTATCCCTCCTCCCTCTTTCTTCTTTCTCCCTCCTATCCCTCCTCCCTCTTTCTTCTTTCAGTCTCCTTTTCCCTCCTTTCCCTCCACCCTCCTTCCGTCTTCTCTTTCCCTTCTATCCCTCTACCTTCCTTATTTTTCCTCTTTTCTTCTGTTTCCGTTAGTACAGAAATCGTAGCCATTACAAAATAAGGGATTACATATTATTTCAGTACGAGAAGGTATCTATTACAAAGAGTACAAATATTAAGTTCTAAAAAGCATCATTACAAAAATACAAGTGAGTACAGATATTATAATTGTACAGTGAGGTAGCCATTACACACCCAGGCCTAAGGCCTACATAGAGTACATGTTACAGTGTAGTAATGTTGTATGTACTGTAAGTTGTGTAGTACAAGTGTAGATATTAAATGTTTGGGTACTCGTCCATCTCTCCCTCTCTCCTCCCCTCCTCCTCTCCTCCTCCTCTCCTCCTCTCCTCCTCCTCTCCTCCTCTCCTCCTCCTTCTCTCCTCCTCTCCTCCTCCTTCTCTCCTCCTCTCCTCCTCTCCTCCTCCTTCCCTTCACCTTTCCTTCCTTCGGTGCTTCCTCTCTATCTTTCCTCTCTCTCTCTTTTCCTCATTTTCTCTCTCTTCCTCTTCCTCATTCCTTTCCTCCGTCCTCTCTTCCTCTCTCCTTTCCTCACCATTTCTTTTCCTCATTTCTTCCCTCCCTCCTTCCCTCTCTCTCACTCTCCCTCCCTCCCTAGTCCCTACCTGTCTCCCTCCCTAGTCCCTACCTGCCTCCCTCTCTCACTCCTTCCCTGCCCCCTCCTCTTCAACTCCTACAGCGCCCCCCCCCCACCTCCCCCCACCTCAAGTTCTTACCAAGAGACGCAGTACATACAATATTAACAAACCCCACACCGTCCCCGCACTGGTTAGCCCCCTCCCTCCTCCTCCCCCCTTCTCCCCCATCCTCCCCCTCCTCCCCCCCTCCTCCCCCCTTCTCCCCCCTCCTTCAGTTTGACCCAACCTTCCCTCCCCCCCCCACACACACACACGCCCCCTCTTATTTCTTCTTCCTGCCCACTCATTCTTACTACTTACTCCAGTCCCACTCATTCCTACTTTTTTCAGGCCCACTCATTCCTACTTCTTCCAGTCCCACTCATTCTTACTACTTACTCCAGTCCCACTCATTCCTACTTCTTCCAGTCCACACATTCCTACTTCTTCGAGCCCTTTCTTGTTTCTCCTTCCAGCCACCTCCCTTCTCTCTCCTACTTTTTCCAGCTTCTCCTCTACTCCATCACTCCACTTAACTCCTTCTCCTTCACCATTCCACTTCCATTTTCTCTTCTCCTCCATCACTCCACTTCCTCCTCTTCCACCCCCCTCTCCACATTATTTAGATTTTTCTCCCTCTTCTACCATCTACCTTTTCCCTCTCTTCCTTCTTCCATTCTTTCCCTTTCTTATTTTTTTTTTCACCTGCCTTTTCTCTCGTTTATATTGTGATTTTCTCTTCTATCTTCTCCTCCTCTTCCTTCTTCTCCACGTTCTTGCCTTTTCCACTCATCCCTCCACTCCAGTCTCCTCCTCCACCTTCATCTTTTTCTCCACTGTCTCGCTCTTCACTCCCTCCTTTCTCCACCCTCCACCTTCCAGCCATGATCCACCTTCTATACCAGTCCCTCCACCCATTGCCTACGTACTCCACCTCAATCCACCACCTAACCTCAACCCACTTCTCTTCACCTCTCTCATCATTCAACTCTTCCTACCATCTTTCTCTCCTCCCTCCACCTCCCTCCACCAACACCATATTTTTCCACCTTCCTCCTTTCCTCCTCCACCACCACCTCCATCTTCTTCCACCCATCTTCCAACTTCCTCCATCCACCACCCAACCACCACTACCACCACCTTCTCTGAAATGACCTCAAGACTTTCCAAGAAGCGTCACACCGAAACACGATAAGAAAAAATGCTTTGAAGTTGATGCTCTCTCTCTCTCTCTCTCTCCTTTTTTTTTTTTTTTTTTTTTTTTAGGAAAGACATGATAGCTTCTTATTTCTTCAGTTACCATTTTTTTCTTTCTTACACTGAGGGGAAGGAAATATTGACTCTTTTTCAATAATAATTTATTTGCCCACTTTGTTCTATAGACTTGGCCATCTTAGGTTACGTTAAGTTAGGTTTGGTTTTGTTAAATTTGGTTTAGTTAGGTTAGGTTTAGTTACATTAGGTTAGGTTTTGTTAGATTAGGTTAGGTTGGGTTAGGTTAGGTTACTGGTAGGGTTTTTTAGGTTAGGTTAGGTTAGGTCACCATCGTTTGATTGTGACATTATTGGATCAAGTACTGTTGGGAAAGTGTTGGTAATGTTGATACGATGTTGGCAATGTAGATAAGATGTTGGCAATGTAGATAAGATGTTGGTAATGTAGCAGTGATGTTGGCAATGTAGATAAGATGTTGGTAATGTAACTGTGGTGTTAACAATGTAGATAAGATGTTGGTAATGTAACTGTGGTGTTGGCAATGTAAATAAGGTGTTGTTTTTGTAATATTGATAGAGTGTTGGCACAGTTGTCATGGTGTTGGCAATGAAGATAGAGTGTTGGCACAGTTGTCATGGTGTTGGCAATGAAGATAGAGTGTTGGCACAGTTGTCATGCTGTTGGTAATATTGGTTTGTCTTCGTTGCTTCTCTGTTTTCCCACTTTGATCTTTTCTTACTTTTTTCCTTCTTACCTCGAAAATGTATTGCAGTTTTAATAATATTTTTCGCTGGGGAAAGACTTTGTTATCAGCAGGAGTGACAACAGGATGTGTGTGTGTGTGTGTGGTGTGTGCGTGTATGTGTGAGAGAGAGAGAAAAAGTGAGAGATTCAGTATGTATGTATGTTTGTTTGTGTATTTTGTAATTATGCCTCTGAATATCTGAGTGTGTGTCTGTGTGTGTGTGTGTGTGTGTGAGCAGCAGTAAGTGTGTTTGTGTGTTTGGTAGTTATGCCTTTAAAAATCTGAGTATGTACAGTATGTGTGTGCATGTAGGTATGTGTGTGAGTATCTCTGTGTGTATATGTATGTGTGTGTGTGTGAGCAGCAGTAGAAGTGCCAACTGAGACTGCACACACACTACTCTCCATACTGTACATACATCACCCAGCCAACCAACCAGCCAGCCAACCACCCAGCCAACCAGCCAACCAGCCAGCCAACCACCCAGCCAACCAGCCAACCAGCCAGCCAACCAGCCAACCACCCAGCCAACCAGCCAACCAACCAACCAGCCAGCCAACCAGCCAACCACCAGCCAACCAGCCAACCACCCAACCAGCCAATATTCCATCACCCTCCCCATTTCTTGCAAACTATCGAGAAAATTCCCCTTGCCTCTGTACAGCCTCTGGAATCAATGTTGTGTTGTAGTCAGACCCATTGAAGGGGATGGTATACATTTGGTACA